>JASMMZ010000007.1:6109059-6229734 GCA_038502455.1 Anisogramma anomala | reverse complement strand
GGTAGCGGCAAGCGGGGTAGCGGCGGCGGACAGAGTGGTAGCAATGGAGGAGATTATGTCAGATAATAGCGGGTTACTGGCGGTGGTAGCAGCTGCAACGGCGGCGGCATGTCGGCGCTCTCGCGCCAAACGGCACCTGACCGATTTGTTTTTACGCAACATCTGTTTAAAAAGAAAGGTTAGCATATAGGCGTTAGTCAAGTAACCTACCTATGAAAGCGGCTTGATTGAATTAAAGAAAATAAAAGTTAAATTAAAATAAAGACTTATATAAACTTAAACTACGCGCCTTTTTTATTTTTTTCATTTAAACCAATAACAACGTATCTTTTTATACTAATCTAATAGGTAATTGCGTAATTACCCTTATATAATCACCGGTATGTAATCACTCTTTGCAACACCTATTTAATTACCCCTGTTAGAAACTATAAAAAGTGTTATTACCAAATATATCGCCTTTATTTAGTTATACCAATCAAGGTCGAATTATAATCTCAACTGTGGTTAAGTTTTACTAATTCCAGCCAAACTATAATTACCATTGCGGTTAAATCTTGTTAATTTCAAATGAATAATCATCATTACCGCGGTCAAAACCTATTAATTTGAACCCTCATAATCAAAGTATCGCTTCAGAAACTCTTAATTTATACCTTCGTATAGTTCGCTGTTATAATTCACGACCCTATTTCATAGCCTTATAAAATTAATAAACTTTTTAAAATCGCTTTTATTAATAGGAAAGCGGTACGATAAAAGGTTACAGTAGGGGACTTGATTGGCTCATATTAGTCCATAAAGTACATATTAAAGTTTGACGCCGTTCATTATTTCGTAAAGCTGGTTATTCTCAATATTTCGGCCGCTTCCGTTATAGCTGAACGGGGTATTAGTCGTATTTGGTTTTATTTTAAAGTATAAACTGATATAATAGTTTACTATACTCCCGTAGTTAATAAGAATTTTTCTTTTTATTTTTATTTTTTAAGGTTGATATTTCCAATATGGGGTGCAGTTACAATATTAGGTTTTCATATACCTTATATTCGTAGTTTCGTCTGTATATCCTTCGCCACCTGTTCCTTATATTCCGTTTAGTAATATTATTTTACAAATTACGTTTAGTACATATATTTATCCTTTTCCTTTGGAAAGCCGTGAAGTCGTACTATTCCGAAATAGGATTTTCATAAGTCGGCCATTACTGCCTCCTAGAATATTAATTCCTCCACTTCTTAATTAAATTCGAAACGATGTATCAATAAAAGGGTTTAATATTTGCTATGCATCCAACGTCTAATTCGAAACTCTTTTATGAAAAATGTCTAATATATCAGGTTCTAAGGATTTTTCCTCTTCATGACGAAAATTTATTATCAGGAAATATGTATTTTCCATTTATAGGTTTATTTTTTTCAATTGGTAAATGGATAATATTGTCTCAAGGCTCAAGTTTGTTTCGTATATTATAAACTTTTTAATTCCCATACACTTGAATAAAAGGAAGGAATAAACGTTTACTTGCTCCGGTATTATTGGTATTAAGGTTGTTGCAGTAAATATTTTAGGGAAATTAGGGATATTTTTTCCTGTATATATGTCCTATATTAAAGCGGTGTTAACTAGTCGTTTTACATCATGGTAACATTTTAATACATTTCAATTTAAAATTTTTAAGTACTTAATTTCACAAATAGTAAGTAAAAAATTAATGATTTCAAACAGTCGAAGTAAAGTAATCAACGTTTACTAATATAAATAAAATTTCAATGATATATACCTAAAACGCAACTAAATTTAGTTGAAAATTTTAAAATATATTTTTAAAATTTTAGCAACGTAATAATATTTAAACAGTAAGGAAAATCTCAATGTCATATAAATTAAACTTAAAACATATGGAAAGAACTTCAAGAACCGAATGAAGTAAAGAAAATATAAGTATTAAAAGGTGTATTATATAGTCTGATATATGGTTTTAGTTCGTATTTAGTAAACGGTTCGTATTATCATAATGTAACCACTTTTAGTCTGGTAAGCGATTTAGTTATTTCGTTTATAACTACTTTTGATTTCGAAAAAGATTTGTATATTATATTCGTAACCATTTTTGTATTCGGGTAACTGGTTCAGGTGTCGATTTTGTATTGGACAAGTCCCAACTAATGGTTACGAAACTTGGTGATTTTGGCTTACGTAGCCTGGTACGTATTAAAACGTTCTTCAAAAAGTTTCTAGGTATGTCCAAACGCTAAACAATGGTTAATAGAAACGTAACGAGGCTTTTAATCAATAAAAATTTAGAAAAGTGTTGAAAATATCGTATTAATATTATTATTCTTAAAGTTACTTAACTTTTATAGTTTTTATATATATCTCATATAATTTTCATGAATACGTATCGTTGGAGTACAAATAATTAGAAACGCTATAACATTCAATTATAGGTATTGAATTTAAATCTGATTTTTTGGCTCTAAACTATTTATATTCAACCGAGTCGGCTACCAATTCGTATTTGTTAGCTATTTGCCTATTTTACGTAAAATAAAAAAAGTAAAAGAGTAATCGTTAAATGGGTATTTCAGTAAAAGTAAGATAATCCAAAAGAAGTAATCCAAATAGTTCATAGTACGGAAGGGAGATTATAAACATTTCATCCAAGTAGTAGTCCTTTGGCCGTACGCTTTGGAATACTCATTCCAGACCGTTCTACGTATAATGCACTTTGCGTCTTGCAAAAGGGCAGTCTGCACCGTGACATTTTATTTTGCACTCTGCAAGAGTGCACCTTAAAATATAGTGCACTGCCACTTGGCCTATGTATACTAACTATGAGGGTATATAGTAATAACTTCACATTTATTACCATATCCTTGAGCGATCAAACGTGATTTTTAATACAGTTTCCCCATAATCTTTCCTTTGACCCCGTAAATAATCCTCGACTTAAAAATCATGAAATTTAGTTCTTAAAGATTAAGATCGGTTTTCAGTACGAATTATACAACTTTTCAAATCAAAACGCCGTTAATTTCAACTTTATCGTTTTCTTTCTAAGGCTTTTTAGAGGTTTTAATAATCCTTTACACTCGGAACTTTAATTCCAGGTCCTCGTTATCCTTTCTTTTCTTACTTAATTAAGTAGTATTATAAATATAGCCTGGTGTATATTTCTTCTCTTTAACGTTTCTTTGCTCGGGGTCGTTCGAGTTGACAGCGTTCAATTGGTTATTAATGAAAGGTAGGAGAGGTTCGTATTAACTTAATCGTTTAGATTAAGAGTCTTTATCGTTAATAGTCCTAATATGAAGCTTAACGAAAGTGGTTCGACGAAATATAGGACCTTTCATTGTTTTAATAATTACGTTGGAGTTTACTATACTTATTATCTTATATGTGTGCTCTCATTTTCCCTGCTTCCGCTATACGAAGACTTTACTTTGTAACGTCGAAGTAAGTATATTAATTGTTATATTGTTGTTTCTGGTATTTAAGGACTTATTAATCTGTCGACGTGTCAATTTTTTTCGTATCTCCCTTAAAGCTTGCCGTAAGCCGTAATACGTTTCTAAATTCTTGAAGAGAGTAGAGATTCACTCATTAGACGTAGATATGCTTTGAATACTAAAAGCGTTGATACTAAGACATCAGGGTTTATAATGTCGTTCAGGCCTTTTACTGCCATTTATAGTCGTGTTTTAGAATCTGTAAAACTTCTTATTGGCAACGTAAGGAAATTAAACGTTCGGCAAAATAGGGTAAAGACCCTTTTAACTTTTAAAATATTTTAATAGGTTTCTATAAGTACCCATTAATACTTAATACCTATTATCTTAGTATATTTTTTAGCTTTACCTTCATGAATTTAATACTAATATTGTAAACAACGACGTTAAGTAAGACGAGGTATATGTCTATTCATTGAATTTTCAACGTTTCTCACGTATATTTCACTGAAAGGGACGTTAAAAACATGGCCCCGTGAAAAGAGGTTAGAAAATTAAAGACAAACAGGATGAACTTATTATCTAAGTAAAACACATCGACGAAAATATTGTAATTAGAATACCTGTCGTTTTTAAATGCAAACTTAAATCGTTGGGAGGTGTAGATATATGTTTAAAAAAAGCGGCAAAAGGTTTGAATAACTTCCCGTCCCAAGTATTTCAAAAGGTTATATCTTACGGATTTAAAGACTTTATATAACCTATTAACGGTTGGATAGTAAAACTATCGGTATAATCAACGTATTTTAGGATTATTTAGGTTTAATATTACTACTTTCGACCCTTAAAGTTAAAACTATAGATAACCCTACTTAAAGGCGAGTGAAAACATTGAGTTGTTTTTAATTAATTTGTCTACATTAACGTTGACGTTAACGCCGAAGGTGTTCATGTAATTTAATCCTAGTAAAAAAGTGGGAAAAGATTTAGAAATGTAGAATGTAATTACTTTTGTAATAGTTTAAATTATAGTTTGTTTTTTTAAAAAAAATCGTTTGCCTACTTTAAAGCTAATTCCTGCTTTATTAACATCGTAACAATTAATTTCAGTAGTTTTTGGAATAGTACTACATGCAGTGCAGTAAGTCCACTTTTCTTATAGTAAAGATGAATATACTGCAAGTTGAGTGTATTGTTTTGTGGATACTTAACGAATTAGGTGTAAGTCGAGTGCAGTACGCTTCGTTTCACTGTAGGGTACGGGATAAGTAATTGGCTATACAAATTACATTGCAGACCGGCTAGCGGTCTGCCAAAACTAGAATAATACATCTACCACTTAACTAATGTAATACTACTGTTACTTCAACCAATCGAATCGACGACGTTGTAAAGACCTAAAGACACGCGAACACTAATCAATGCTTATTAAGTTAAGCAAAGACTGCCTAACTGAAAGAAGAAGCAATATTCAGGTTACGCTTTACGTTAATAATAGCGGCTATGGTAAAGAAAAGATTCTTGTAAAGAGCCTTTACTGTTACATCGAGTTTCACGGATGTAAGTAGAAAAGACTTCTAAGTTACGTCGATTAATACTGTAGCTTAAAGGTAGGGACGATATCGTTATCAAAAATACCAAGAAAGTTTTCTCAACCTTTTTAAAGGCGTTAAAATTAATTATGGAAAAATTTTAAAGTTCGGAAAGTTATCAAACGACTTAGTTAGTATTTTTACGGGTACTACTATTATAAGCAAAACGATCAAGTTTTTACGCTAAAAAATCTATGATAATAAAAAACCTTCGAACTTAACATTTATACTAAAACATTCCCTCTACTTCAGTTTTTTTACTCTTCTTACTTCAATTTAATTGACAAGTTCGCTGTTTCAAGCGAAAAATACCAAGAATCGCCAAGTCGCGTTGAAAAAAAACCATGTTGCGCAACTCGAAGCTAAATTACCAAGTTCCTATACGACTTTACGCCAAAAAATCAAGTTTTTAAGCCCCAAATAATTGAGTACCTCGTCTATAAAATTCTTTAAAGGCCAAAACATTAATATATCCAACTTAAACTCTTACTTTAAATGGATCTACAACATTGACAACAGAACAGTAATTAAAGCCCTCGATATTGTTTTCGTCAAATTTTATGACGATAACCTTTAGGCGTTGAAGTTAGATGAAGACTTAATCGAAAAATACATCAAAAACACCGTCGTCTATTATATTATTAAGTCAAATGGCGACGATAACGGTGACCTTGAAGTTATAAATTCAGTAAATACCATATGCATTGCGGTAATTAAACTATCAATATATAAAAAAATATTTGGAAAACTGTGAAGTTAAAGTTAAGAGAAAAACTTAAACGAAGAGAAATTTAAGTACTAAAAAGAGGCTTTACTAAGTTAGCCAAAAATTTATTAAACTTGGCTAAACTTGAAAAACACCCTTAAAACTCACGACCTAAAGGAATAGATATTTAAAAACTTCACCGCCTTTACACCCGATTTGAAGAACCTCCACTTTACCTTTAGCTCGGCCAAGTAATATTACGCTTTGGTAATAAGAAACCTGTTAACCTTCCTAGCAATTTTATACCTTTACGTGATAACGCAGAATACGTTCTTAAGGGAGGCAAAACGCGCGAAGCAAAGGCGGCTAATACAGCCAGAGGTATTGACGTCGACGCTTTATACCAATCAATTCAATGAGATCGTCAGACTTTCCAAAATCCTCAAGTGCCTATTACTCCTTAGCAATTTTATCCACAAGCTCTTTAAAAGCTTTTCCCATTCAAGCTTTCCTATACACGAAAGCTTACTACAAGTTCTATTATAAGACTTTGTCCCTCGAATCAAGCGACTGTCAATTACTTTGAACACTGTGTTTCGGAAGCTTGAGGGCTTAAATTATTAGGAAATACTATTTAAAACTGGAATGACTATCGCGACCTTTTTCTAAGGCCTATTAGGATGGTCAACATTAACGATAACTTATTTACGAACTTTGCCAATATTGAGAAAGACGTAGAAAAGTAAAATGGAAAACCTTATAACCTCATTAACACTAAGATAATGCCCTTTTAAAATATTTGTTAATGGATGGAAGTTTCTTCTTCAGTACTTTACTTATTATTCCCTGAAATTCTTATAAGTGACGCCAGAGATTACTACTTAACTTCCCTAACTAAAGATACCACGTTTCGAGAAATTTATGATGGTATAAAGGGCTATTTCTAATAAGATGTTCACATTATTTCATACTATATGAATTGGGTTACTAAGCGGTAAATTATAATAATGACGATGAAAAAAGAGGAGGTAACGTTAATAAATGTCCTTGAAAAAATCTTTGATAAGTTAATATTATATTAAAAAGTAATACAAAAAGCGTACGTTAGTGAAGCCACATCTCACACGCAGGTACAGGTAGTAATTACGGGGGTTAACGTGTTTGAATACTCCTTACAACGCACAAATACTACTTTCGAAGGCTACTTTGAACCAGTTGCGTTTCTAGTTCGCTATTATATTAATGTATACACCAAACTTGCTTAATATAAACCCCTAAGTCGGCAACTTCCCTAACATCAAGGAAAAAGACCTTATAATAATTAATTACGTCGATCGCAAATATGGTTACAAGTGCCTAAAACGCCTAAAATTTGACTAAGCGTCCATAGACTGAAGGTAATAACTACGTTAACGTTAATAAGGCTATGATTTAAACGAACCTATTAATCGTAAGCACTATCGTCGTAATAGTCGTAAAAAAATTAAATTTATATCAAATTTAACTGCTAATTAATTTAATACCCCTTCGCTTAACGTAAAAATAAAAAGGCAGTATATTACGCTTAATACCCCGCTATCTTTAAACAGGATAACTTAGACCAAATTACAGACTTCGACAGCGACGAGCTAGTTAACGGCATTAACGTCCCTAAGTAGATTAAGTGACACGAAGATACTATTTTTATACGGCTTAATAATTAGCCGATCACGCCTTCCTATACCATTCGAGTGGTAAAAACCTTGACTTTTACCCTAATTAAACCCTCAACTCCTTATACATATTTAATCTTGGCGATCGTTACGCGAACCAAACGTTTTAATGGATTATTCAAGACATAAAAGCAGTAAATTATTTAATGAAAGGTGTATTTTCAGTATATAGCGTTACGAAAGAAAAGTATTACAACCACTAATATTAAATGTTACGATATGAACAAGGCTAAAGTTGATTTTAAACTAGGTGAACAATGATCGTTATTAGTGATAACGGTACTTTAAACTATTATAAAAGAAATTACGTTTCACATCTTTAAATCTTTCACATTTTTCTTTCTTCATTTATAGAATATAAAGACTTTCAGCATTAAAGTTAATATTACCGTAGACATGCTAGTTAAAAACAGCTAAAGGTATCTGTCCGCCCTTAAGTGTGGGTACTTATAGTGTTTTCTTTAAAGTTAGAAAGTAGTGGTATTAAACTTAAGGTTCCGGAAATACGTTAACTATATAATAATTTTAATTATCCAGCCGTTAAGATGTAATATAAAGTTCTGAAGTTCATAAGTTATAAATATGGGGAATACGTTGCTTGAAAATCTATTGAAGGAAATTGCTATCACTGATTAATATATATCCAAAAACCTCTGAAATTGAAGTTTAGATTAAAAAACGATAAGGATTTCAATTACGAGATCTTTTTCGATATATTTCACTTACATAACGAAGCTGTTCTTTACGTCGGTAATTTCGCAACCCTTTTTATATAGCTAAGTTTTGAAAGTTCATTTCAGCAAAGGATACGTGGGAAACGCTAAGGGTATAGTAAATTAACACGTACTTGGGCCCACCTAA
Source organism: Anisogramma anomala (assembly GCA_038502455.1). NCBI lineage: Eukaryota > Fungi > Ascomycota > Sordariomycetes > Diaporthales > Gnomoniaceae > Anisogramma > Anisogramma anomala. Next base: position 6,221,411 of record JASMMZ010000007.1, on the reverse strand, counting down.
CATCGTTGTCCACAATATAGATACCAACTTTACGACGGCGGAATTTTGAAAATATGTTAAAATAACATATATTTAGTTCAAATAGGAACTTGTAGAAGCTTATTGAAGTATTAAGAAGCTTAAAAGTGTACACTCCTTATTTCACCAAGCGTATAATATTATTACGTTGGAAATTAAAAGCTTTATGGATCCGGAGGAACGCCTACAAATAGCAGTAAAAGGCCTAAATAATATTATAGACCTAAATGGCTTTTTGTTAACGCTCCTAGTATTTAAAACGTACTTAAGACTAACGAGTAAATCTCCACCCTCGGCAATTATTTAAAAACGTATTATCGCCTAGAACAAAGAATTAAGAGAATTACGAAAAATATAGGTAAGCCGCCAAGTTGATAATGTCCTTAATGTAAGAAACGGCTCTTTAACAATCGACGTACTTGCTTTGTGTTTATAAAGTGAAATCCTCATATAACTAAAGTTTTGTAAAAAAAGAACCTGTTTAAGATATTAAATATCGCGAATTTCAAAGTAGTTGTTCAAACTATTAACAATCTTATACCTTTTCGAACTATTTAAGTTAAGCTTAATATTAAAGCTACTAATGATAAAAATCCTCAAGTTAAACGACCGAGTTAATACGAACCTATTTTACCTGTTATTGACAAACCAATAAGACGCCACCAGCGCGGATGACCCCAAAAGAAGGAAAAGGTTAAAAAGGAGGAATATACACTGGGCCGTATTTATAATACTACTTAGGTAAATGGAAATAAAGAGAATAATGAAGACTAAATATTAAAGGTTCCGATATAAATTATGATTAATCCTTCGGAAAACTCTTTTTAAAAAAACAACAAAGTTGAAATTAAAGGCTTAATAATACGAGTGGATATATAATTTGTACCGAATATCAATATTTACCTTAAAACCCAAAACGTCAGGATCTTTAATTCGAGGATTATTTACAAGGTTAAAGGTAAGACTAAGGGGTGCTATATTGGAAATTACGCCTTATTACTTAAAGATATGGTAATGAAGGCAAAATCTATATTCGTAAGTATTTGTTCACGATTTGAAAGATTAATTAACGTGTAGTGAGCGTTTCAATAATAGCTTTACTAGTTAAAATGAAAGGCAAGTTTATGGTTAATAATAGTAATATAATATGAATTGATATATAATGAGTAACAGACTTACAGCGGATCGTACTGCTAAAGTTAACATGGGAATTACGTTCTATCTTTTTCTGAAGCGCAGTAATACGATATATTACACTATCATAGACATTAGTTAAAATAAACTTGTGGTTTTCAACTTACTAATAACATTTTAAATTACGATTCACAATAAAATCATTAACGTATAACCCGTAACTGTTGGTAAAATAAAAAGAATAATTCAGCGTAATAGGGATGTAAACTAACCGTACCCTTTTCGTTAAAATGGATGTCTTTGTAAAATTGGAATATCCGGCGATGAAGGACTTTAAGCTTTAGAATTAAAAGCCAGTGATAACGTTAACAGATGGCAGTCAACGTAACTTTAACGAATAGTCAATCTGTATACTTGTTGTTAATGCCGGCTTTAGCTTTCGCTAAGAATTCCATGATACTGTTTTGGCTTTAATTGACAAGACTAATATGGCCAAGGTTCAATGGTACTTGTAATAACGTGTTTGAGGCAGTAATATTACTATCTTATACTAACTGAAAGCCTTACACAACCTTTCGATTGCGGTATAAATTTAAAACACAGTAGATGAGGATCTTGATCGGTTGAATAAAAAGCTCGTGTGGCGAATACGGAACTTGAAACAAAGAATTCATTTAGTTGTAATCGACTTTTCGAAGGTTGAGTTGAAAATTTTTCATGAACTGATCTCTTACAAATAACAGCCACCTATCTTTTTAAATAGTATTTTTAATAACTTTCGTTTCTAAAAATAAACAGGACGACTAATTTAATATTATCGGTAACCTAATTTAATTAACCTCTATCAAGTATAAAAAGATTACACTAATGTTATGACCTAACATCTGCAGGGCGCACCAGCGGCGGCCCCGCAGCAGATAACGAAGGAAATCGGTTGGACACAGCCTCTCGGCAGGCACCAGGGATCCACAACAGACACACCGTACACAAGGGTTAGGGTCAGCATGGTGTGAGACTCGATGGACTCGGTATCGAGCCAGTCGAGCTGCACACCGGGACTCGATGGACTCGACGTCGAGCCAGTCGAGTCTACACTGAAGACGTATGAAGGCGCGGATATATAAGGACACTTTCATTACCAAGATAGATAGTATTTCCTTCATAGCTCTTCAGTTGTCAATCTAAGTATTCAGTCTACACACCTGAATAGCCTAACGGCTTCTGATCATCACTCGAACACAGTCTTGATATTGCACCTTTGTTACCTCTGCTACCTTACTGCTAACATAAACCCTCTGAACACCTTCTACATACTCACGGGTATTTAGTGTGATCATTACAACTAAACGTATTAACTTCAGGGGTTTATGGAATAATAGCAGGCTTTAACTTAGATATAACACCATAAAATCTTTTTCAATTTATTACCAGGTAATTAGAAATTCCCTTCATCCCGGTGGTAATATGTACCGATTGAAAGAGCTTTTAGGAATACCTTTTAAAATTCGGAACTACCAATAGAAAACGCCTGATAATTAACGTAATAATACTTTGCGAAGCTTAAGCTGAGAGAAAGATTAAAGAATTTATATAAATCGATGCAAAGACAATCTCGTAAACGTTATAATGAAGGAAACTTCGAAAAAAGCCTCAAAAAGGTTTGTAACCAATAAAATGTTAGCCATACGTATTAAAAGCTACGTTAATAAGCCATCCAGAAAGTCCAGATTACGTAATGATGGACAGAGATTTGCCGGCAAATTGAAATATTGCTAGGAAAGTGAAGGAAGTAATAATAACGATCTATTTAACTGGAACGGCTGAAGTTGAGGCCCATAAAGGCCTATGGCGAAAAAACTTTTTGTGGGAGTTAATAAACTCGAACCTTGGAGTAAGGGAATGATTAAGGTCAAATGGGGTTAATTTGTATGAAATTGGGTGTAATTTAGTATAAAAGTCAATTGGAATTAATAGAGGCTTTGCAGTTGACGAGGGGGTAATTCAGTGGTAATTGGAAAAAGATTGGTTACCTAGATTGGCGTGCACGCACAAACTAAAACGCCGCTAGTGTTGTAATAGTACTACATGCAATGCAGTAAGTCAACTTTACTCATAGTAAAGTTAACTGTATTGTAAGTTGATTTTATTGCTTTGTGAAGACTTACCGCATTAGATGTAATTTTAGTACAGTAAGTTACACTTTACTTTAGGACACAATCCAAACAATTAGCCATTTAAATTATAGTGCAGACTGGTGAGCAGTCTGTCAAACCTGGAACAATACATCCATGACTTGACCAATGCAATACTAATATTATTTCGACTAATCGAATCGATAACGTTTCAACAATCTAAAGACCTACGAATAGTAACTGTAATACTTTACCTCCTTAATACTACGTACTGGAAATAGCGTCTTATTAAGTACCTTTTTACCCCTTTGTCTGGTATAATACATTGAAATGTATGGTCTGCATAGCGATCGCAAAGATTAAAGATGTATAAGGGGTCGAATGTTTAATTAAAGCAAAGGTAAAGGTTTTTACTACCTAAAAGGTATAGGAAGACGTAGTCGACTAGTTTCCAAGCTATTCAGAAAGAAGTATTTTCTTATCATTTAAATTATTTAGGGGCATTAGCGCCATTCATTTACTTGTCGCCGTCGAACTCTATGATTTGGTCTAAGTAATACTATTTATAAGTAATGGGGAATTAGGCGTGATATAATGCCTTTTTGTTGTTACGCTCAGCAGGCGGAGGGAGGGGGGAAGTGGCGAGTTAACTAACAGCCAAAATTATTATAAATCTAATATCTTTTACCATTATTACGACGATAGTATATACGGTCAACAGATTCGCCGAGATCTTAGGTTTATTCCTGTTAGCATAGCTATTACCTTTTGTTTATAGCTAATAGACTAAACCTTAAGCGTTAAAAGCACCGGTGAAAATACTTATGGTCGACTTAATTAACTACCGTAAAGTTTTCTTCCTTTACGTTAAGGAAGTTTTCAGCCTAAGGGTATATACTAAGTAAGTTCAGTGTACGCGTTATTACAATAGCAAGCGAAAAACGCATATGGTTAAAAAAGCCTTCGCAAGTGATATCTGAGCGTTATAAAGCGTATTCGAACTCATTAATGCTCGTAACTACTATCCGTAACTACTCGCAAAGCGTAGCTTCGCTAAAGTGGACTTTATTTATTATCTTTTAGCATAATATTAACTTGTAGAGAATTTGATTAAGGATATCTATCAGCGTTTCTTCCTCTATTTTCTTCGATATTGTTATAGTTTATCGCATAATGAACTAGTTTGAATGATATTACGTAAGGTTGGTATTGTATTTGAATTAACCCTTTATGATATCATAAATCCCGCAAAATGTAATAGCTTTAGTAAGGAAGATCAAGTAGTAGTCCCCAATGTTATTATAAGGATTCCAGGAATTAATGAGTAAAAACCTAAAAGGGAAACCTCTATCTATTTGTAAATAGTTTAAAAGGTCATTATTTCAGTGTTGATTATTATTGTGCTGTGTGTATGTACAAAACGTATGGTGGTATTTCGGTCTGTATTTGAAGGTAAAGAGTCAAGACTAAGGTAAAGGTAGGAATCTACCAGAGCATAATAACAACAAGTATTATCTACTCATAGAAAAAATGACTCATGAGAAGAGAAGACGCACTTATAAGTTAGTAGTCTCTTAAGAAGAGAAGAAATTAACTTGCTGAAAGACCCACTCTACAATATAACGAATTCTGGGGGCAAAACAGAAACAATAATGTTCTTGTTATTCATTTTTCCTCTTGTTCCTATCAAAGCCCTTAATTAATTACGGGAAATTCAATTCGAATACCGGTTTCTACTCTTCGTCACGAGCCGTAAAACCGTTTTATCTGAAAAGATATTGCACTTAATCACTTTTGTGGTGGCGTCGATCCAATCGTTTGGGAAATATACGTTTCACTTCCCAATTCATAACATTCAATTCGTCATCTTTGTATTTAACTGGCTTAGGCGGTGGCGAAATTCCATTAAATGGGTCGTTTAATGAATCCCAATAGGGTAATAAATAAGAAATACTAACGATAAGGTAAACTCGTAAATTTGGTGGGAAATGTAAGGTAAAAGCTAAATTATTAACTTTCTACATAATCGTGTATAACTCTAAACGTGTTGATAATGATTTTTCCTTTTTATGTAACGGTTTGTAAGCTTTTCTCAGTTTTAGATACAATTTATCACCCATGGTAAATTTATTCTAACGATAGTTCTGGTCATATCGTTTTTTCTTTGCCTTAAAAGCAATAATATCTATTGTTAATCATGCATTTGGACGAAAATACTCCCGTGAAAAACTAATTTATGCTTATTGGCGAAGTGAAATTATTGTAAAAAAATTCACAAGTGTCGTAAATTTAAATTCGAATAAATACTCATAAAAAATTACCTTTAAGGTATGTAAGTAAACAATGTTAAGTTTCTATGACAAAGCCGATACAATATCAACCTAACGTTATTTAGAATATTCGGCGACTAAATGACGTAAAGCTAATTTAACTAATTTACTCTTTCTTGCTATTTTCCGGTCCGATTGTAGATAATAAACTATCGTTATTATTAAATGTATTCCAAATCATTTTCATCAACCTTGCCAAAAGGCAAATAGAAATTTAACATCTTTATCTAGGATAATCTGTTGTAGATAAGACTAGTTGTATAATAGGAATTATCAAATTAAAATATCCGCCTAATTTTCTGCCATATACGTCGTATGGTCAGGAATTAGGAGTGTTCGCTTAAAGGTTTTACATGTAATGGGCATTACAGAATCGAAAAATTCCCTGCTAAGTAATATCTAAGGTATACCTTTAAGAGGCACTGTAAGCAATGCGACCACAAAATCCATGCAAATTATATACATTAGTTCCTCAGGTACTTAAATAGATTAAAGGTGACCAAGTGGTTTTTAGTCATTCTTACGTGGTTTTCCACAATATATACAATTTCTAACGTATACTTTTCCAAGCTTACGCTTCTAGCGAAAATGTACTTCGTCTAAGGTAACTATAATTTTCTTGTGTTTTAAATAATGTTTTTTATCGTGTATCTTAGCGAGAAATTCCTCTACGAGTATTATAAAATCAATAAGTGTTTTACAACCATTCGTATTATGATTGTATAATAAACGGTGAACCAATCGAAATGAATGTCCAAACTTAAAATCATTAAGAGTCATATTGTGATCGTTTTTGTTATTTGCGAGATTTTGCAAAATTCCACGTTAGATAGCATCCTTATAATAACTGGTCCAAAAACGAAGTCGCATATCATCGGGTATTTACGTCTTGACGAATTGAATTATTTGATAATTTAGCGTCGGCAGCTTATTAAAAATCTAATCTAATATCGGCATATTAGTTTTATAAGGTTATCGGTTCCCGTCCAATGTCAAGCAACTCAAGGCATCATATCCCAAATAAAGGTGTTTCAGCAACTAAACCATATCCAAGGAGTATAAATTAAGGTAAATCAACGCGTTAACCAGTCATCAATTTACCTTATTTATAAACATCATTTTTAGAGAAATTGGGTTTACAATACCTCTAGTAGCTTTATAATCGATAAAAACAATGGATAACAAAGGGTTACCAACCAAAGTTGTAAGTAGGCGTTTATATACCCATACGAAATACGTAACCTTATATTTTTAAGGACTGTAGTTACGTTTCACTCGAATTAAGCGACGACCTAAAAACATTAATATTTCGATAATAATTGCTGGAATAGGTTGCCCACGTTGCTAAGAAAAGAACTTTTCATGGTAAAAAAACATGATACCGTATCCGTGTTGGAGACTTCCGTTAATTTAAAAAAAAAATAACGTGTTGAATTTGAGTAATATAAATTAAGTTATTTATACAAAAAGGCTTATATGAATTCGAAGAACTACTGTTGTTCAGGCGTATGATAAATAAGTATAAACTGCATGTAATGCAGTTTTCTTATTCGGTTACCGACTTTAAATTGTCATTATTTTCTTCCCCATATTAGTAAATATTTTTTAAGTTCCTAAAGTAAACCTGATAATTGAGCGAAGTAGGGTATTACTGGCCTCAAAAAATTTACTACCCTCGGGTACATCTCAAAGGCTTTCAAGTTACGAGGAAAGAAAAGATTCCGAAAATCTTAATTTTTTTCCTTAGTGGTTAAAAGTCAGAAAGCATCTACTTAAAATCCCAATAGTTCCATTCATTAAACACCGACATAATATTTATCCCGCGACAAAGCGACGCATTGACTGGCAAAAATCTTAAATACTGCTTCCAAGTAAGAAAAGTATTTTTCTAACGTATCAGAAAAAATAACAATATCGTTGATAAAAACGCGATAAAAATGTCGAAATTCCTTCAATATTCGATCTATAAAACGTTAAGCGTAGGATAACGGATTACTGAAACCTATAGGGGTGGCTTTGATTCGTTCAAATCCGCGGGAGCTAACGAAAGTAAATAGTTTGCGGAAACTGAATATACTAAAAGTTAAAAGGAAAACGTAATAGTATCCGCAATAAAAATCCATTTTTTGCCGCGAATGGATTCAATAATATTCTTTTGCAAAGCAAATAAAGAGGAGTTAAAAACGACCCGTTTGTTAAGAAGTCGCAAATATATCACCACTCGACTTTTATATACTACTTACACAGTTCTTTATACCACGAATACCAGCAGTACAAATAGCGAGATATCGTTAGAAAATTACATGCGTTATTAATAGTAAAGAGTGTCAAACAATTAATCGAGGAGTTTTTAGTTTCGCTTTAATATAGGATAAGGATAACGATTAAGCTAAAAATATTGCCAACCGTTAACAAGTAAAACTTTCATCATTTAATTTACCGGTATATGAATTGAACCGATATTCCTTTACATGACTGGATATTATTTGAAAATACATTTCAATTAAGCAATCTATATTAGATTGGTTGCGTTAATATGAGTACCATATTTGGTTTTCACTATAGGCATATTTTTTGAGGTATCTTTACATCAAAAAAAGGCATTTCAGTAACGTAGCTTATCGCAAGGTTTAGCGAAACCCGCTTTCTTCTTAGTGAGGTGTACTGACTCATGGATCTCAAATGATTAAATTGAATACGTTATTGTGTCCAGAAAAAGGATGGTAGAATAAAGTTTAACAAAAGCTGTAATATAAAAAGGCGTACTTGATAACGCGGCAATAACACGAAAAGTTGGAGAATCTAACTTAAATTCGGCACCAATCACCAGAATAAGGGTGGATTTGTTCAAAGTTCCAGAAGGAGCAAAAGAGATTTAATAATTGACAATAGCTAATTCGGTAGATTATGCCATCACAAATGACACTTTACCAACGTTTATAACCCATATGAAGGCTCGTATAGCTCCCGTCTTATCCGCATAAAAGTAAATATTAAAGTCGTATTTCGTAATAGTATCCAGATGCGTATACTTCATCAAACTTTCTACCTCGGTGGTGGGATTATAAAGTTACATTACATAAAGAGTAGTGACGTCAATTAAAGTATTAAGGGTACATAGATGCTGGGTTATAAATATAAAGAATCTGCTTTTAAGAAAGACAATATACTTAACCGCTATATATATCGTTTGTTCAAATGAAATAACGACTTGAAGGTTAGAAGTAACCTTGCGAAAAACTGGTTTCATGGCCACTTTATATATTGAAAAAGGAATCTCAAAGTGGGTATTTTTCAAAACAAACCATATTCTTCGACATCAACACATTTGTAACACGAGGATTTATCCAGTGATTTGTCAACAAAACGCTAGCATTCAGGCAATCGACAATCCAAGGTTCAGCTATTTCTTGTAATAAAGTAGAAGTGCCATCAGATTTATGCTCAGCAGTATAAAAGGTCTAACGCGTCTTGGTGGTAAGGGAGACGAGAGGACCTATCACTTTGCTAATGGTTTCGCGTTCGGTTATAGGCACATCTCTCGTAATATAATTAGAGAAATTTATATTTAGCTAGAATTTAGATATAACGTTTTTACCAACACCAGTATCGACATAAAACGTTTGAATTTTTCCCATGAAGCTTACTCGCACGGAAATTTGTAGGTAACGATAGCTATCAATAGCAAATACCACCTCATTATTGATAAACTTTTGCTACAATAATATTAAGATTTTCCTTTTGATTCACGAAATTATTAAATTCGGTTACAATAAGAGTTACATGTGGTCCAGCTATGGTATATATCTTTTTATATCGTTATAAAAAAAACCATTTCTCTATATACAAGCATTTAGATATTTAAATAATGCATTGCGCGAGCCGCAATTCTTACCCCAATACAAGCAGTACATCGATTAAGAGGCGTATAGGTAGGTTCCATTACATAACCCACTTTACTACCCGAGTGGCACGAGCTTGCTTGTAAAGGCGCTCGTAAGTAATTTGAATAGTCTCAATTTGAATGGTTCATATCACTTTCTTTAGGTTATATATTGTTGACCTTATACTTACGATCGCGATCTCGATTATCACAAGGGCGAATTCCGTCACGTTCTCGTTTATTAAAATCACGTTTTCGCATATCCTAACCACGGTTTCGATCGGCATACTTGCGAGGGCGGTAATTATATCGCTTACGATTGTATTTCTGCAAGGAGCGTTTTTTGTACCTTTTATTCTCAGGTTTACGGGACTGGTACTCGTCTTTATGAGGTTGGTACTCGTTCTTACGAAAATACTGCGAGTCATACCTCTCGCTTATATCTACTAAAGAAGGCTGGTGATTGGTAAAACGCCGTATTGCTACTGCTAGTAATACAATTTTCAATTCTTGAACTTGAGCCAAGTATTCCTTTATAGTTTGCTTACGATATAAATGCTGCTGGTACTGTTACATAACCAGGTCTAACACGGACCAAATGCTAATTATAACGTTATACAAATTGTCATTAGAACTATTCAATATACCAATGAATTTTACGTATCGTATTTTTGACTAAATATACTTCCGAAACCCATATCAATTGTCCAACAAATCATATAACGAAAACTTAGCCTTTCTAAACTTTATAGTAGCTCGTCTATGGTTTGTAGCAAAGCGGTTGACAAAAATGTTCATAATATAGGCGAAACAGCGACGAGATAATTTACGACGCTCGTAAAAAGTAATTTAGGTATTTAATTAGTATACAGCCAATCCCTATAACAAAGTAAAAATCATTTCTATGATTGAACTTTTTAATGTCAAAAAGGTACTTATGAAGGTGTCTAAGCGTTTCTAAAAGCTTACGGCGGCGGCGGTGGTCGCGGAAGGACTTACGCTCCTTTCCTTTATATAGGCGATGATGGCTACCCTCAAAAGTGTCCGATAAATTTATGGAAATAGGGGAAGCTTGGCATTAATAGCGATGAGAAAAGGATTCACGGTTACGAGAATGGAAACTTTTAACAATCAAGCTATTGAGGCACCTTATAACGGCGTCATACTCCATACGTTTCGTAGCATCGCATTCTTCAAACTCAAGGCGTAGGTTTGCCACGAGATCCATAACCATAACATTACTAATAGGGTTAATTTCCGAAGATGCTTTTCCTAATTCTATAGTAACAAACAGTATAAATGAAAAATAAGCTAAAGGAGTACAACAACGTACGGTTGTAGGCGATGATATTATACGTAAAGATAAAGGTATATATGTAGACTAAAGTGGGGCTTTTATTAATGAAATTAAAAGGAAAATAATAGTTGACTTTGACATGGCAGGTACAGATTTCTTCGCACGAGTTTGCTGGCGCGTACGGCGAGGGATTTGGGCTTATTTAGTAGTGTAATGCCTAGCGTTTATAACTCTCATTAGCTTTTATATCGAAAATAAGGACTTGTATAAAGTTTGATAAGGAAGATAAAAGTAAAGTAAAAGAGAGATAAGGAAGGTTGGCAACAAGGCTGTATGGTTACAGCTCCGCGCTGGTAACTTTTTTAATTACTTTGCATCAATTAATCGATCTGGTATTAAGAAGAATTTTAGTTAACAGTTACCATTTATTATGCTACATATACTTGCTAAGAGTAAAGTGGTATTCTGGTCTACATTAAACGGAAAAAAGTGAAGACTAAGCTAAAGGTAGGAATATACTAGAGTATAATAACAATAAATATCATGTACTTATGAAAAGAATGCCTCATAAGAAGAGAAGGTGCACTCATGAGTAGGCAGTCTTGTGGGAAGAGAAGGCATTAAATTGCGGTAAGACTTCCTCAATAATACAACAAAATGATTATAAGGCTTTCCGTTATAAATTTTTACGTCATTTGAAATCATGGTAAAATCTGTAAAAAGTTCATAATTAATATTAACTATATTGAAAGTTCTTGGAGGAAGGTCACGATAATTACTTTAGCCTTAAATAGTTTTTCCTGGTAATTTAAGCCTCAGATTCCTCAAAACGAAGTGTTAAAGGTAATTGATAGTCGCCTAGTCTAAAGGATAAAGTCCTGCAATAATACCTGTAATAGGTTTTCGCGTATATATAAACCTAAATATGAAAGGGTTTTAAAGGGCATATTGATGGAATTACTAACGGTGAATAGGAATTTGAGGATTTGGAAAATCCTGATGATCTCGCTTAATTGACTGGTGTAAAGCGCTGGCGTCGATGCCTCTGGCCGCGTTAACGACCTTTGCTTTATGTGCTCTGCCACTGCTAAGGGATTACTGCGCACTATTACGTAAAGGCGTTAAGATATTTAACAGGTTACCATGTCTTTTATAGTTAACGTGTAAACAGCTTAAATTAGCTAAGGGTAAAAGGGAGATCCCCAAATTGCATATAAAAGCAGTATAATTCCTTAATATCCTTTTGATTTAGGTGTAGGTCTTAAAGGTGTTTTTAAAGTTAGGCTAAGTCGAAAACTTTTATACTAGATTTTAATTACCTTGTACTAGTATATAGACTACCTACCGCTTAAACTTCACTTGAATTTTTATTTTTACAACTTTTTGGATTAAAATACATATAGTAATAGTCTAGTTATTAAAAAGGTTACGAAAGTTACTAAAGGCGTATTTATAGTTGTTAATGTTATAATACTTAATGATGCAACAGCCAACGAAGTTAGTAAAATACTTTTCGGGTAATTTTTCATCGACGTAGTTTCACTAATGGCCGTGGTTATAATACTTAGAAAAAATAGATCTGAAGGCTTTAACATTCTTTTTATATGAATAACGTGAAGTCATCTTGACTGTTTGGCTCGTGGAGGATGTATAAGAAGAGTAAGGCGAGGAACTTGGTAGTCTTTCGGTGTAGGGACGTGGTTTTTTGGTGTAAAGTCGCGTATGAACTTGACGACTTAGCGTAAGGTCGCGCGACATAACTTCCACGACGCTACTTGTCCATTCTCGATGTTTTCGCTTAAAACAGCGATATTAATGATTGAATTAGTGAAAGACAACTGAAAAAAAAAGTAAAGGCCAAAGTTTGATGTAGAAGGTTAGGTTGAAGTTCGTTTATTATTGTCAGAGGTTATAGGTAAATGGCAAAGATTGTTTATCATTGAAGTCTATGGGACATAGTTATTTTCCATATCGTAGAAATATCTGTAATAGTTCTAAATTAACCGTTTTCCAATTTACCAAACTTTAAGACCTTTGACAGTTAATCTTAATGTCTTTAAAAAAGGTTAAAAAAGATTTCTTAGTGTTTTCGATGACGATACCATCGCTAACTTAAAACAGCTGTAAACACAGATATAGACCAAAAGTATCTTTTATTTGCTGCCGCAAAAACAGACGCAACGATAAAGGCCATTCGCAAAAATATTTCTTCTACCCTAATGTTAACGTGAAGCGTAACATCCAGAAAATAGATTCTTCTTTTACTTATCCAATCTGTATTTAACCTAATAAGTACTGATCATTGTTCGTAGGTCTTTATATCGTTGCAAAGTTGTCGATTCGTTTGGTCGAAGTAACAGTTATATTGTATTAGTCAAGTGGTAGATGTATTGTTCTAGGTTTGAGAGACTGCTAGCTGGTTTGCACTGTAATTGGCATGGCTAATTGCTTGGCTCGTGCCCTAGGGTGAAATTCAGCGTACTGCACTCGACTTACACCCAATATGGTAAGTCCCCACAAAGAAATACACTTAAATTATAGTTCAGTATATTCCACTTTACTGTAAGTAAAGTTGACCTATTGCAATGCATGAGATAATATTCAAACACCCCTTTTAATTTATAAGAAACGAAACTTTAGTTACGCTGTAGTACAAGTTTGAAATACCACGTTGGTATAAGTGACGAGGGACAGAATCGTTGTTTATGAATACTGTTTTCTGGAGGCATCGTTTCGCAAAAGATACACCGGGTCGACGACGATTTTTATGGTTAATATAGGGTAGTTAGAAAATATTCAAAGCGATTTTTCTGTAGAATGGGGAGTATGTGAATTGATGGTGATGAAAACAACTAGACTTCAAAATTTTCCTCGAAAATTGGCCCTATTAGGGATTACAGTGTAAGCTTTGAACCTTTCTTAACAAGGTTGTCTATGCACGAATGCTCAGAGAGCTGATGTAAGATCGAAGGTAGACTTTTATACCTTTGATTTTTGAAGTTAACTCTTTCAAACTATGGAGGATTTTATAGCTACATAATTTATGAAAGTTTTGTACAGCCTTATCAATTGAATTGTTCATAAAGAGCAGTTTTTAAAGTCACAAAAATTGTCTGTAAAATTTGAGAAACTTATAAAGAACATTGAATATTTAAATATTTGAGCTCCAAAAATAAAAGCAAATAATATAATGCTTATATCAAAGTAACGGATTCAATTGGGGTTTCAAAGTATCACTCATCATTTTCAATAGTCTTGAGAAACTACAGAAGTCCAATAAATCCATATATCTTCAAAAACGTACAAATATTTTAATTACGTATTACTTATGCATTTAAATTAAAGGAATAGTCATAAATTGCTAAAACTACAGTAAATAGTATGTAATGTGAAGGGAAAATGCTTGAGCTGTAGTTCAAGGTTAAGGGCTACGCTCTACTATCCTTGATAAAAATGAAAGAGAAGCTACTTCTAAGTAGCTGTTATAGGATCAGGGGTAGAGTACGCCTGAGTTATCTAATTGATCCCGTGGCATACATATGATTAAAAACAGAATGGAATCATTGTGAGAGCTTGTTAATTACTAAGACTGGATCCCAAACGAATATTAACCTTAGAAACCAGTCTTTAACATCACCACCGCCCTGCCGGTATGCCACCTTGTAAATATGAAATGTTCTGACGCGTTGTGGAAGGTATTCCGCAGTAGTATGCAACTTGATAATGAGGAGCACAAAATGCTTTGGCATATTATGAAAGGTATCGCTCCTGCTATCGAGTATAGAAGGTCTTGACGTATTGTGAAAGGTGCCGGAGTTAGTAACATCCCTCCCCCACTCCTTTCATAAATAATTCCCTCTCTCGGTACTAATAATTATAGGTTTTTTTTTTTTTTTTTTTTTTTTTTTTTTTTTAATTCACGTCTTTTCACCAATTTTTCGTTTATACGTATCAAATTTCGCCTTTTCTTTACCATCACTATTAGATGTCTGACAGGACGGAACGATTGTCATTACTCTTATCGTAAAGAAAACTGAAATATATATTGTTACCATTGTGGATAAAGCTTTATTTAACGCAGTTTTTCACTCTTCAATTATTTAAATACTGTTGAATAATTATTGTTTTTTTCTTGTAAAATATATCGACATTTATGGTAAGGGTATCATTGAGTAAATTTAGTTTAGGTATATTAAACGTATAATTTAAACACCGTAGATGTTATACTTGGATATTAATTGTAAGCGCGTTAACTATTTTTCGTACTAATTCGCAGCCTATGAACTAATAGCATAAATAACTATATTCCTTATCAGTTTTACATAATTAGTCTCATAGGTTATGGATCGGGTAATACGTATAAACCCCTAAACGAAACCCTTAATATAAACAAATTTTCAAAAAGAAATTGAAAATGTACCTTACATTGTACATTAAGAACCAAAAAAACGACCTCAATTCCGATTTATTATTTTTACTTATGAGTAGATGAAAAGCCTATCAACTTAGGTTATGCCCTTTCATAAGTCGATGAATGTTCTTCGCATTAATTAACGTGAAATCGATAAATATAACCAAGGTTTTACTACTTCAATTACGCCATTCCGTTTGAGAGGTCCCTATGTAATTTAATTACTAAAAGAAAAGTTAAAATTTCAATCTATAAGGTATATTCATTTCAAATGTTAATGTAACAGTTAAGTAGCTATCAGAAAGCTGACTTAGCAGCAATTGAAACCCTTATTGCGATTGCTTAGAGTATTGATGAAACGGTATGTCAATTGATAAAGATAGGCAAAGAATTACTTTTCAATAAGGGAATGGATTTGGATTGAAACGACGGTATTTGCGGGTTAAAAGATATAATCAAATAATCATGAAGTAAGATTTATCCAGGGAAAAATAAAAGTGTGCGTTCATTATTGTGCATATAATTATATATCTGTTGAAGGTACTACACAAGAAGATATTGTGTAGGTGTATAGATTCAAGTATTCTAGAATCTATGGAGTGAAGAACTTGATATATCATTAAGCATATCCTCATAAAGATCTCGATCAGAATCGAGACTCCTTTACTAGTCAATACTAGTGTATACTAAGAGATACTAGCTCTTCCGTGCTAGTAGATACTAGCCCAGGCGGTATTCTCCTATTGATCCTCCTTAATATTCAATACTAGTACTCGAACTAGTAAAAAACTAGTTATGGTATCCATATCTACAACTCCGGTGAATTTACCATCTTTTGGTGTTGAGGCATTTCAGTACTTGGAGTTTATACCAATTACTAACTGGCCATGTTGCCTCTGTTGTTGAATTTTGTACTGTATAACTTTACCTATTATATTTTTCAACACAATTCCTTAGAAGGTACTATTCATTTAAAAAAAAATTAAAAAAGAAGTAAAAAAACAAAAGCTCAAGGGTAAAGTGAAGGAAGTGTAGTACGGAAAGAAGGGGAAATTCGAAAATGCAAAAAGAAAAAAAAACCTATATAGTCAACTTTAAACCGATAACATTTCCAGTATCTTCTTTGTCGATATTTCAAGTTTACACCAACTCCACTCCACCATTCTATACTTGCAGTACCATATGTAAATATAAAGCACAAAGCTTTACAAACCGTCAATTTAATCTAATCTCAGGTCAATTAAGCTAAGCCGTTACATCATTCCTTTATATTTTTTCCTTAGAAATAACATTATCAACCTATCAGCCAGTTATTTACTAGGAGGAACCCACTTGATTTGTATTATAAAACGTTTCACTTTATCCCTTACAAAGTGTTCTTTAATGGATATGTATCAAGTGCGTTGGTAATACTCCAAGTTTATAAACAACTTAATAGCTATGTAATTATTATAATATATCGTAACTATAATAGGAATACATATCTTTGTAAATACTTTCCTTATCTAAAGGGTATTTTAAATGGCTCTCAACACTGCGACACATATATCATTTACAAAAATAAAACACACTTTAACTTACCTTCAAGGTATTAAGTTAACTATGCTATTAACAATCTAAATTATATATCTATAAGTAGACTTTTCAGTGGTCTTAGCCACCTTTCAGTCGGAATCGTACCAGCCGTTAATGTAAAATTTGCGTATATTTTATTGTTATTCCATATAAAGTCTATTGTTATTCAATTTGAAATTCCTAAACGTTATCTATCAGCTAATTATAGTCTAGAATTTGTATACGATCCAAAATTTCTGAAGGCGTAACTAACAAATATAATATTCTTATATAAAGAATTATGGCAGAATCATAAAAGTACTAACATAAGGAAGTTGATATCCGGCTTAGTTCGGTACATTATATAGCCAAGAGATCTTGTATCTAACTAATACTTTTTAGTCTGTATAATATCAGCTTTATCTTCATATAATATGGCATGGATGAGGGATCCAGTTATAATAAGGATTTAGGCTGGACGTCTGTTTAATTCCTTCATTTTTAAATCCGGTACCTTTTCAATATACGTATTTTATGACAAGATGATCATATATACGTTCATATTTTTTGAAATGCGAACACCTAGAAAGTACTTTGACTATCTCAAGTCTCTATACTTAGAGTACTTTCTAATATCCATCTTCAAGTTGTTCATAGCGTTTGGGTTGGGGTCTATTATCAGGAATTGAATTAACATAAATACATATAATAAGTTGCCAACGTTAATTAATATATACCGAATTATCAATGCTTAGTCTTTTGAAAATAAGTGTATTAAATACTCCCCTTAACTTTTTTTACCATTCTCTTAAAGCCTTCTTAAACCCATAAAGTAAAACAAGTAATTAAAAACTTAATTAACTATAGGATTGAAACCCACAATATTTTCATCTGGGTACTCCTAAGAAAGTCACTGATTGTATCCTGGATCTCAATTTACACGAGTTCTTTAAATTTCCCGTTAAAGAAAGCTGAGTCGATATCGATTTAGTCGATATCCCGTCCGTAAAAAGCAGCGAGTATGATAAGGATTCTCCACTTACAAGACTTTATTGTGGCTACTAAAGTTTCAGTATAGTTAACATCATACCTTTGCTCAAATCCTCGAATTATGACACTAACCTTATACTTTTCTATATAAACTCTAAAATTAATCTCAACCTTGGTTATTTATCTTATATTAAAGACTTAACTTATAATACCTCTATTGATAGCCTTAAGGACTTTAAAGGATAACAAACTCCGTATTTCTCTATAGAGGGACTTCTTCTATTGTTTTGCATATAAACTCTCCTAAAATTCCATTCTAGTCAGATATTTCCCTAATTTACTAATCAAAAGAAGAAGCTGGCCCTTGTCTTCATTAATAATAACATTCGCTAACATACTTGCCGGCAAACTATTTACTGTTCTCTATATTATTTGAAAAATACTTATACTTTGGCCAAGACGTTAGACCTACCGTTAGAGTATTGAAAGCGATACTAACCTTAATAAGTTTGATATCTTTTACCATTACAAATAATTTAAAAGTTCCTGTAATAATTCTTTTAAACAAATTCATGCTAAAAGTGTAAACAATATTTCTCGTCGAGTTCCCTATCCGGTTTGGTAAATTAACCGTCAAAATGCGTGAGGGCTTATTAATATTAGAAAACTACAACAAAAAATGATTTCTCCTTTCCCTATTAAATTAGTCCTTTAACCTTTTATTCGTCTTACAAAGAAAATATGGACGATAACGGCAAATCCGCAAGTAAAGATAAACTTAAAGTTGGTTTATTAACCCCTATATCATTTTATTTATCATGAAACCCCTTGTAAAGCGTGGTATACTGAATCCTACTTTTATTGTTAACAGTTGAATTAATTATAATAACTGTCATTTTAAATCGATAAATCTATAAGTAATATGAAACGTTTCCGGTAATAATCCAGGTCCTTATCTTTTCCAAAATGACATTGTTAAAGCGTTAGAAAATAGAGTTTTCTTCATGGGTATATAGTTATTGAACTTAAGGGTGAAAGCGTAGTCAATGAATATCGTTCCAACTAATTAATTAACAAACTCGTTACCTCTATCGAAGATTGAAAAATCTATTATGCATACTATACTTTGAATTATTTCTTTGAATATACGATAAACTGTTTTTAGTCCTTTACCAAAGGATATAATACCTATATTACAAATTTCATAACTAAACCTAACCTTTGAAGCCATCAGGCTATAGCGTTCGCTTCTTAGACTAGCGGTTATTTTAAAGAAGCTATTAAGAGTCTCAATAAAATTCTTTTTCTAAGGTACCATGTTGAAAATTTAGTCGTTAATGATTGCTTTTGAAAAGTTTATAAAAGGCACAAATAAAGTCGAAACGCTTTATTTCTTAGTTCCTTTTCGGACCGTCCAATAACCGAAGTAATTCCTCTACTAACTTTAGGCTAGTGTAACTAAACCTGGTATATTAAAAAGAACTATTGAAAGACTTAGTGAAAGATGTAGTAATTATATGGTAATGAAACTGTTATGTAGATTAAATAATAGTGTAGTCTCTAGTTGTGGTAGCGTCTTTTTTTGGTTTTTAATTTAAGCAATAATAAGTTTTAAAATTTAATGCCTATGCTCTAAAACTCTAATACGCTGATTGGATTCATAATAACTCGAGATAATAGAAACAGTTATAAAAAGTCAGGGTATTATAACTATAACCTTTTTTAAAACTTAACTGATATTTGAATTGTGATTTTACTAGTAGACTAAATAATAACTCTCTCTGTTCGTAATCCGGGTAATTTTCGTAATACATCCTGAAATGTGAATACCATTTCTCGTTGTTGAAAATATGGCAAGAAAATACTGAATTATTTTAAATAAAGTCTTGAAACTGGAATTTATCAATTTAAAAAAATGTTATGGTATGTAAGAAAGAAGAAAAAACTTATGACTTAGCATTAAGTTTTGAAAACTTTACGTTGAAATTAGGGCCTCAACTAAAGTAATACCAGAATCTAATACGGCCACTGATTGGTGGTTTTAGAGGATTGATATAAAGAATGGAGCTCTGAACGTTAAAAGAAAATACCTCAAAGCGGGTATACCTATGTAAGATACGACCTCTAATTAGTCAAAATTCTCCAGTACAGGATCCAGTATAGGGTCTTGCATGCTTAACTACGCAATTAATTGTAGCAATACTATAAATTCATAATACTACAAGTAGCAAAGACCTTTTACTCTACCATTCTTAATAGTAATAGCATTTGCTTTTTTCTCCATACTGATAGATTAACCAGTATTAAAAGGACGGAGATCTAAATACAATACCTAATACGCCTGTGACTAATAGGAATGATAAAAAACCGTAAGTCGGTTTTTCATAAACTTATTGATACGCTAGTTCCGGTTGACAGGAAGCTTGTTTTTTGGTCTTCCTTAAATAATTGAATAAAATGTTTCTTTTACTTTTTAAAGCCGGGTTTCGTCTCGAAAGTCTAGTTTTAGTTTACGTAATAATAAATGAACTGCTTTCCTTAATTAACTTCGTATACCGATTATCCAAACTGAAAACTCAGGCTTAATACAGGTCAAAGACTATAAGGAATACTCAATATCTTTAAACTAACAACCTTAATAGATTAAGCTCTTTTTGGTGTTTTAAAACCATAACATCAAAAGAGTTAAGGCTGAATAATGTGAAGGTCAAACGAAGTGAAGTTTCTCAATAAGTTCTTAATAATAAATCTGTTCAGTACCTTATCATATGCCAATCAACTTCAACAAGGCTTTAGACGGACTTTGAATACCTATGATAATGGCTAAAAGACATAAAGTAATAGTAAAGGTAATTATCCTATAAGCCGGCATTCGGATACGCCTAGTTCTTAAAGTCTTTGAAAAATTGTAGTCGATAAGTGAAAATAAATAAATAAAGTCTTTTTCCAGAAAGACTGTATTATCATAATTTCAAAAATACCCTTCACGATCTCAAAATAGTAATTATTAAAAGTCCAGCGGTTAATATCTATTAGCAAATTATTAATGTGTCTAAAGTTTAACTCCTTAGAGTCTTTCAGTAATTATAACTTTGGCTTTGTAATTTGTTTCTTTTTTGAAAATCAAAGAAATAGTTTTTAATGTTTTCTTTTTCGTGCCTTACTGGAGTAATGATACATATAAATTTAGCTTATTCTGGTTTTTTAGGGCGTTCCTCAAGCTTGGACAATTATCTTTTGTACAAGTTGATAGACAACTTAAGCCTTAATAATTCTAGAAAACTGGTAGTCTTAACCCTAACTTCTACTTCCTTATCGGCAAGATCATTAGAATTAATAGCTTGAATTTCTTGCTTAGACTTGGCCCTTATGGAACTACGAGCTTTGTTTCTTCCTTTCATCAACAAAGCTTCAGGGTCCAAAGCCCCCAAAGCAACGGGAGTAGCCCTAAAGCCTAAGAAACAAAGAAATGGGGATTGAACCAGAGCAAAGACACCGAAAACAATAATGGTCCTCTGTGAAGGAGGAGTATTATCATTGGTATTGCCGTAAGATAGCCCTAGTGTTGGAAACAAGCTATATTCTGGGAATATTAAAGGTTCATCCTAAAAGGTATCAAATATACCGGAAAAAGTGTAAATTTCAATATGTGTTAAAAAAGTAACCGATTTGATAGGAAATAGTATACAATCGTATTAATCATGTGTTGAAATATACAAGATAATTTTGTATATACTTAGGAATTTAAGTATTCTAGAATCTATAAAGTGAGAAACTTGATATATAATCAAGCATATTCTCATAAAGATCTTGATCAGGATCGAGACTCTTTTACTAGTCAATACTAGTGTATACTAGTAAATACTAGTTCTTTTATGCTAGTCAATTCTAGCTCAGGCAGCATCTCCGTGCTGATCCTCCTTACTAGTCAATGCTTGTACTCGCACTAGTAAAACACTAGGGCTGGTGGAGATATCTACCACTCCGGTGAATTCCTCATCTTTTGGTGTTGAGGCATTTCAGTACTTGAAGTCTGTATCAAGTACTAACTGGCCCTGTTTTCCTTACTGTTGAGTTGTGTGCTGTATGACTGTACCCAGTATATATTTCAACAATATTTCTATAGTCAGTAAGCCGTCTCGCTGCAGGGTCCACTCTTACAGATTGTAAGATTACGTGTCACGCTGTAAAATTCACTCTTGCAGAGTGTATAATAGCGTGACATCCCTAGGAGGGACGTTTACAGAGTGCAATGTAGAGTGCCATGCTCCAGGTAAGATATTCAAAGCTATTACCTAAGGCGTGTACTCTTTGATTGCCTCTTATCCCGTTTAATTATTTTTTACTAATACATGAATACAATTTCGTTTTCATACGTTAGCGTATAAAAGAATTTACCGATACTTATTGATTGTCAATTCGGTCGATTATAGATAGTCTGGGGAAAAAAAATTTGAACCTTATTCAAATATTGATAGCGGTATGTTGTAGCAATCCCAATTGTTTCCTATTCTAGTAGTATAATATATAAGCAATATACGGGTATGTGGAATGATTTTAAAACGCGGAGTAACTTTAAAAAGCATAACTTTAGTACGAAATTATGAATTTTGTTAGTGATTTTTTATTATTAATACCTTCCATTACGTCATATGTCACTTGAGTTGGTGCTTCTTATACATCCAAGCTCTTTTTAGAAAGCGTACTAATACGTATCTGATACGTAAGCTATTAAATTTCGGATTACATTATTAGTACCTATCTGGTACTAATTTTAAAATAGTTACGGTAAATATGAAAAGCGTTTAAAATAATTTTTGCTGTGTTTCGGAAAATTTGGAGAGCACTCATCGTCATATATGAACGTGTTACGTATACGTCGGGATTATTTAAAACAATCATGGGGGCGCCCTTGCCATTACTTTGAGCTGAAAAAACAGCTTCGGCAACACCTACACAAACATACACCGGACGTTTCAAGTACATTTCGAAGCGCTTCAACATATTTCGTGAGCAATAAACATAGTATATAATGCGTTTTCCACATCATTTCAACCCTTATATATCTCCTCTCAACTTAAAACACCTAACTTTCTTTTTCACCCTGCCCTATCCAACTTATCATATAAAATTTGATTGAATTGATATTCACGACGTGTAAATTTATTAGTGCAAATCTTGAATAGTTCTTTCGAAGTGTTTAACCAGTTTTTGGTTATATTTCAGTCGTATTGTATTGGAATTTCAAAGTATTAAAATCATGATTTCGAATGTTTTAATATATTTTATACGAATTCTATTCGTATTCCATATGGTTTTATTTAACATTGTATGTGGAAACCCTTTTTAATACATTGTTTGAAGTATATAGAAAACTTCATTACTACGTTTTGTTTTTTATTTTTCCCATGAGTATCATAACCTTGCTTTAATAGTATAACTCATAGGGAGCCTAATTAAGGTTAGCGAATATATGGACCTTTTATTCCAGTATCTAATATTTCTAACAAAAGTTTGGAAGCTTGTTTATTGAAATATGTGGGATAAAGTTATGATAACGACGGTAGAGAATTTAAACTTTTGTGTAGTAAATGCGTATATTATAATCGTATTTTTTTTATTGGGAAGAAAAGGCTCAAGCGCTTGGTAGATTAGGTAATTTCTAAGACAATATTTCCAATTTGACTTTTTGCATGTTTTATATAGTGTACAATTCGAATTTTAGAGGGTATGGGTATAATTACGATTTGGGGGAATCAATACCCTAGGTGGTAGAAATGGTTATATTGTGAAAGCTTTGTTTGTTACGGATTAACTCGATGAAATGTGAGACTGATATGATCAAGATGTGCTTTAGGTCAACTTGATGAAAGGATATTAGTTGATGGAACGATATAAATAAATTTTTAAGGAAATACGAAAGATGTTTCAATATACTTTATATATGTAAAGCGCGAGACGTTTCGAAAGGTTGAACGCGTTTCGCGAATGGTAAACGGAATCTGATGAATCGAAGCAAGGGTAGATTGATTACAAAGATTATCTGTCATTTGAGTTAAATACGTATCTTTTTTGGACAATATTTTCAAAAAAACATATAAACTAAAATATTTTTCAAATGTACTTAAAGTTCTTCACGGCCGGAACAAAAGCGTCCCAAATAAATGAAAACGTGTTTTCCAAGGAAATATAAACAGCAATTAAAGATGATACGAACCTCACGGCCCGATGCCTATAAATTACGACTTATACCGTAACGTACTATCATATTATTTTCCTATTAATACAAGTAACTGAACAAAGTTCACAAACTTTTCCAAGTTGTGGAATAAAAGCGATGATTACAATAGTGAACTCTAGAATATTGTCGAAAATAAAATGTGTGTAATGTCAAAAAAATTGTAAAATATTATATATTAAACTTTTTCAATTTCACATAATCTTACCCGGAACATAAATAAGGCAAGTGAAAAAAGTGATGTACATATTGTTGATAAAGTCTATTGTATTAAGTACGTTAACCTGCAGGTATTAGTAGACGAGTAATCATAAGATTGGTAGTATATATTGAAGATAGATAAAAAGTTAATAGAAGGGACAATAGGCATCCGAAGAGTGCAC
The DNA here is from genome assembly GCA_038502455.1 of Anisogramma anomala. Lineage (NCBI taxonomy): Eukaryota > Fungi > Ascomycota > Sordariomycetes > Diaporthales > Gnomoniaceae > Anisogramma > Anisogramma anomala. The sequence goes on along the minus strand of JASMMZ010000007.1, from coordinate 6,197,041 downwards.
GCTTTAGGTGAGAGCTTATAAGCTCTCACCCGGGTAGTAGTACTTTATCATACACTTAGCCAATCTCTCGTCTGGGAAGTGTCATTCTACCGTACACTTTTCTAATGCCCCTTTCGGGAAGTAAAAGACTATCATATACTTGGTAGGGGTACAACTTATAGTATGATCACTTACTAACTATAAATATATTTGATATTATCTACATAGGCAATCATTTTTTTTCGTTGCGGCTTATATTCATGATTTAGTAGTTACAATTCAATTTGTTCGAGTTCAGATTAATCGTATATGAATAATAATATTTTATAATGAAATTCATGAAAAGTTTTAATCAGTAGTTCTAGCAATGATAGTGGTTACGATGTAAATTTTAAAGGTTCGAGTCTGCAGTTCTGGTAACGGTAGTAGTTGTTTTGTAAATTATAAAAATTCGAATCAATTGTTTTGGCAGCGGTAATAGTTGAAATGTAGGCTTCAATTCATTCAGATCCTTAGTGTTGACATAGTTGTTAATAGGGGTATAATTGTGGAAGTATAATTATAAAGGTGTAATTTTCAGTTATAATGAATTTTGAATTTAGTATACAAAGATATATAGCTATCCATCCAGGTAAAACCTTTTTCTCTATATATGAATAACGCGCCTTTACTTTTAAAATAAGTTTTTAATTAACGAATAGAAGTATATACGCCTAAACTACTATCAAAACTAACTATTCAAACTAATTTATAAATAGCTTATTAGGATGACTATGCGTTTTAACCGTTTCTTAAAATAAATAACTCGTAAAAATAACAGTGTAAGGCGATATTGAACGAACCAACGCAAAAGGAAAGAGGCCACTACCACCGCTGTCCGCAGCACCGCCACCAATACTAGTACCGTTAACACCAGGTTTATATTATCTATCCCCACCTTTTTTTTTCGCTCCCCATTCATCGTCGTCGCCTATAAAGTCTGTTTCTCCTCTTATTTCTTTTCTCTACTCCCCTCTCCCCTTACCTCCTAGTGGAAGGAGTAAGGGGATCTTAAAGTTAATAACCTTACCACCTTGTTACAGGTAAAACCATTTTACTAGGAGCAGCCACCTCTCGTCCTTAAAAGCGTAGATGAGCTAAGTTATAACATATCCGTATCACAGAATTTCCCCTTAACTTATATCATACTAATATTCTTATAGACGAGGTTGAGGCGGCCGACCTGGCCTGCCTTCTAGAGTTACAGCTTGCGAAAGAACGCCACGAGGCCTTTCTGGTCCTAAAAACATTAAAACGATATACCCAGGTTCGTATCCACGAGCTGTTAATAGACAAGCTCTACGTATCATATATTAATTCTGCGGCCGTAGGTAAATCCATTGGCAATTACTGCTAAAACGGAGGTCGGTAGGCCCAAGATGGCCGTTTCAAACCGATTAGCAACGAATATACCTCCGTTTCGGCGGTTATAAAGTCGTAAGCCGAAGTTTTTCAATGCTTCTGCCGCCTATATAGTAAATATGTCCCTAATATACAATCTAAGCCGCGATTAATAATTAACCCCTACTTTAATACTCTATTCGAAACGATGTGAAAAATAACTACTTTCGTAATACCAAAAACAAGCTGATTCTAATTAGTAACAGGAGTTAACCTGTAGCAGAACAAGACGGAAACCGTTATCGCCGCCTGAAAAGCGTGCTTACACATATACTACGTAAGAGAGTTTGACGACGTTATTGTGTGTCATCGCAAAAAGGGTAGAAACCTCTCGCACTCTCTACCTAGATTTATATAACTTAAAGCGCTGGAACCTCCTTTTAGCGACGCCTATAACAACCTAAATAACGATAATTGTGGTAATTCCAACAGTAAAAATAGCTAGAAAGGCAGAAAGAACGAAAAAAAAGACAAAATCAACGATAACAACAACACAACACCTCACCTTCCCTCCGCATTCGGAAACAATTAACTGACTATTTTCATAATTGACCGGTTCATCCTACGTTCATACAATTAGCTACATGATAATAAAATTACGTTTCAAAAAATTGTAACGTAAATGAGAAATTCGAAGGTAATAAGTGAATAATGATTACAGTTAAGTCGTAGATAAAAAAAACAAAAAGTGATAATATGTCAAAGGAGGCGTAAATAGTAAATCTAAATAGAGACAAAACTTTATAAACAGAGCAAATAAACAAAACAAAGGGAAAGTAAAAAGTACGAGGTATAAAATTTCCAACTGCGGCAAAGTTGTAAAACTTTTCTAGCAACGCTACCGAAAAGAGTACTTATAAACACAAACGCTTCTAATACCCAATTAAGGGCGCCATTTGTAATCGCATATTCCGGGTTTAACCTTTAGTTAATTTACTTTATATCTTAGATTTTCAATCGCTTGTATAATTCACGAAAAGTTATTATATCGATTATATAGCGTTCCGTATTTATAATACCGCGCTTTTCAAGGTATTTATAAAGAGATAAAGAGTCAAAACAAAATACTTAAGGAAGGGGTTTCAAACCAAAATTTGAAAAATCCTTTGAACCGTTATCATTATAGTAATCCCAAAGTTAAATCATCTAACTGTATTTTAAATTTTTGAAGTCAAAACTTTTTGAGTAACCCGTTAATACTTAGTTTAGTTCCGATCATGAATATTTTCAAAAATGGTAAATCCCTTCTCATTCGGCATTTCTTCACTAAAAATAAAAATGAATTTTATTTTCGAATCATAATCGTTGTCATTCTCGAAGGATTCGTTAATATAAACCAAAAGTTTCACTATACGTATTTCGAGTGATATAAGTTGCAGGATTCTCCTTGGACTACTTGTTTATCACGTAAAAAGCTTCTTCAATGATTCGTATACGTTATCTAAAGAGTTCATTTATCATTATATAGGGACCGGAAAATTAAATCCCACCCTCAGTTATGAGACTAATACAGCCTAAACTATATGCATAAGTTTATATTCTATTCGTTAGCTTGTTATATACTGGTCAGGTTAACGAGAAAACCTTTTTCTTATTCATCCTGTTATATAAAGTGAAAAATACTGTTCCGAAACCTAATTATTACTTGTTTGAAATCCATCATACCGTCTTTGGTCAAGTACATTTGGGGTTTTTATTTCAAACTGGCTTTAAAAAACTTCCTCTCTCCCAAAAAAGGGGAACAACGTATTACATAAAGTTAGTATGTCTTTCGTCTACATTCCAATAAATAAAAATCCTTCAAAACATAGTATTAAACCAATAAGCATAGGTCGAAAGTGAAGTTGGTTAGTCCAAGCCGTTTTTGACAATGAATATAATTGTTATTATAATAATACACACCAACTTGAGTAAATCAGTAAAGTAGTTTGAAGATACGTATGATAGTTTCAGTTAATTATCATTTTCAGAGCTCTTTGGGTATATAAGCGTAGATAAATCGTTTCAATTTATTATCTAATTGTATATAAACTTATTTAATATTATAAAGCCTAACACTAAAATGATATAATACATATAAAAAGGGGATAAATTTTAAAATGAAATATTGGCTTACTCGTTATAGAATACGCAATTGGGTTATAACATTTTTCTTACCGATATTGTTATATACTTAAGTTATAAAAAAACTCTTTTTAAAACCCTTTTCAATTTTTTCCTTTACCTCGTAAATGAATCGAGACAAAAAATTTTACAAACGCTATAAATTACTAAGTTCAACTCTTTAAAGCGAAAAAAGCACCATTCAATGAAAACAGTAATTTTATTTTATATTAAATGTCTAACAAGGAACACGAGCTGATAATTATACTTTCGTTTCGTAATTTTATAATTATTTTACATTTCACTATATCCTTTTAAGTAATAAATACATTTGTTACAAACGCTTTAAACCGTTTTTTATTCCTGAAGCTAAGAAAATGCCCTTGACGATTTAATTCTAGTTCTGTGTATATAGGTTAGCTGGTTTAATAAAATGGCGGAAATTATGAAGGTGTATCCAGGGGGCGCATTGGTATAGGATGCAATATGAATTCGTTATTATAAAAGTGATTTAGTTGGTGTAGTTTTTCGGATTTCGTTTTTAAACCATTATTTTTTACCATGTTCTTTTTATATTTTGTTACTATTATTTGGAAAAATCAACTTTTTAGAATTTGGTAAGTTTATAAGTATATGAAAGCGTTTGACTACTTCAATTTTCCAAACCAAAATATTAAATTATAATAGTAGGTCCAAAAGATCAGTCTTATATAATCCTTTTTTTTCAGCCAATACGTTCGAAATATTATTCTTAACCCGCGAAAAACATACTTCTGTCATACTTTTTGCCCCATAGTTGGATCTTTATACCGTAACTAGAAATTCAATTAAGTCTATATGAATTTTAAGGTGAATGCCGAAAGAAAAGAGTGTTAAGATAGCCAACATAAGCGAAAACTATTATTTACAGCATTTACTATTATTTATAGGATGGAATCTTTAGAGCTAATACCGTTTAACCCTTTCAATATTACGATATACACTTATTTAAGCGATCAGTAATAACGTTTCAATTTTCCAATACTTTACGATAACCTTACCAATAATTTTGTTTTTGATACACTATTCATACGAGTCGAAAATTGTATTTATATCGTAGGATATCCAGTTCGGAGGCGCCAAAGGAACGTTCGACCAATTTTCTACCAAAATATCCTAATAATCTGTAACGACAGCACTTCGCATAAATTTCCCGGTCCAAAAAATGTTGTTACGTTTATGGAAAATGGTACTAGCTAGCCATTAAGGTATATTGCATCCATAATAATCTCGTAGTTGATGTTTACATCGTTTTTTAGACGGAATTAAAACTTCAATAGAGGTTGAGAGTATAACTAATACTTGTGGAAAAACCTTTCGATAACCTTTAATATTTGTGTTCTTATATTTGTATATCCTACTACATAAATCCGTCGTAAAAAGTAGTTTTTAGTAAGTTACTCCAATCGACAATATAATATTCTTTGTTTCGTATACTTTAAGTAAACGTTATTAATTGTTAGCGCTTCTAGGATAACAATAGGTGTTCAAACTCAAAACAAAACGGCACAGATAAGGTTTTTGAGACTTAAACAAGTTAATTCATCGGATTCCAAACCTCAATTCCAAGCTTAATTATTTTACCCAACGAGATTAAAGAGGACGTTTAAAAGTTTATTCAGTAAAATTTAACCGGTTTAAATAGTATATTTATAACGTTTTTATTCAGTAACGATATCTTTACTTTACTAAATAGAACTTCCCGGTATTTTCCCATTCTATTGAATTAAAACTTGGGAAATTTCGTTACGAAAACGTTGCATTATCGTTTTCCAGCGATTTAGATTAACCTTTCGCCGGTATATAGCCTTATTCTTTAAAATAGGTTGCCGTACCTGTCAAAAAGAGTAAATTATAATGCTATATAGACGTTTAAAACTCTTATTTTTCAATCAGGGCCTATGATATGTAAGGAAAGCGTACCCTATAGGACTGAAAATATTTGCTAGTGAGTTTCTTTTTTTTCAACTATTAAGTAAGAAATATCTTCCTTTAAGTCTTCTTCTTTAACGGTGTACTCGTAGGTATAGACGTCAAATTCCTCTTTTACGCCTTTGATATCAGCTACTAACACTGTATAATTAACTTCCGTCTGGTGTTCTGGGGGCAATCGGCTCAGAATTAGTGTTTAATTCGAATCTACTCGTTCAATACATGATAAATCGACGAATAATCGACCTCATTATTTACGATAAATTATTTCCAAAACCTATAAAGCTTTATATATTTCTCTGTCAATATCATTATGTACGTGGTGCGTTTCGTAATTAGTAATAAAGTTTTTTTTCGTTACTAATTACTTTTCGTTTGGTTTCCGGAGATTGTTCCTTGGTATACTTTGCTTTTATAACTGTAAATATGGAATTTATTATATTTTAAGTATATTTTTAACCATCAGTGTTAAACGTAGTGAAATTCGTTTCGGGGAAGTTTCTTTTATTAATTTAAACATCATGTTCAGTTTTGTTAGCTATACACGCTGATCCAAGGCTTATGTAAGAGTGTATCGAACTTTTCAGTAATATTATTAAGCTCATATATGAAGCCTCCAAATCTTTTTCTAGTTCAAATAACACGAAACTGAAGTCTTCATTTTCGAGAAAAGCTATTATTACTATTTAAATAAACAATTTGTCTCCCTTATGTTCTGGTTTCGATGCTATGTAATATTTACGAGACTTTGCTAATAGAACAGTAAGCATATCATATAATGTTTTTATGAACGTTTTTACATTAATCTTTTACGAATATCAAAGAAGTATCTGTCTCATACCTATCTTAAAGTTCGTCCTTTATTTTCGTATCTAAGTATAATTTCAAATGATTCTAACGTTTCTTAAATATATCTACTTACGTAAAGTGATATATATAATACTATTTAATTTGCCCAATTAGTATATAGCGTAAAATTACGTGAAATTGTAAATGGTTGATATTTAATATTCTACAAATATTTAACATTAAACAGATTTTATTATTGAGGAAGTCTTAAAGTTCGCTAATATAATTTTCCATCTTATCTTATAGTCTAACAAAATTGATAAGTTTCCTAGGGTTACTTTTATTAGTGTGGAACCGATATAATAAGAAGTCGCAATAAAGAACGTATGTAGTAGGTATTAATCCGTATAGATCGTATTATTTCTATACGTCTCTTGTTTTATTTCCGGGAGTGTCGTTTTCCTTATTCAGGCCGCTTTTTCTACAGCTGAAAAGGGTGTTAATTCTATTTGGAAAATAACTCATTCTATGTTTTCTTCCATTATATGTATCAAGGTAGGTTTAGTAAACCTGCATTGAAAATACCATCCAAGATCTTTCCTCCTCTTCCTCAAACTCCATATACCTTACCTGAGGCACTGATATTTCTTCGTAACGTTTTATAGCATACTACGTATAGTGTCTTTGGGTTACCATTTTAGTCGTATCTCTTCAATAACCTATTTTTTATATTCATTAATACAATATCCTTTTGTAAAGTCCGTTCACTATTCGTCTTTATTCTACTAATTTGTCAAATCGCTAAGTCGGATCGTATTCAATGGAGTTTCAGTAAGAAAACCATTTTTACTCCCTATAGTATTAATACTCTATCTTTGTAGGTATACCCGTAATAATTCGGAAATCCAATAATGTACCTAATATTATATTCCTATCATTAAGATGGAAAATAATTCACTAAAATCATCTAATATATTAGGCCACTAACCCTTTTTTTCATAGTAACGAAAAACCACGATTATAATATCGATGTTTACCATATAAGGATTCAATGCCTTAACCGGCGTATCAATAACATTATTCTATAGTTTGAGGATAATATTGTACAAAACTTTACTTTTAATAGATTTATGATTGAATAGGAAGTCTATATATATGGTGTCTTTATCATGACTTGTTATCAGTATAAATATAATTACAAAAGTGCGAAGTGTATTTTAGAGTTTAGAAAGTTTATATAGGCGTTTACCATAATTACTAGAGTAGTGTAAAAGTTAATTTGAAGAAGTGAGTGGGAATTGGATACGTTTAGGATATAATATTAAAATAGGGTTCAGAATGAAATGACAAATGAAAGCTTACGAAATAGAACGATTTAACAAAAAAGAATACAATATGTAAATGAGTAATAAATTAAATATGACATACCATTGTAATTAAAGCGTTTAAAGCTTGTTATAATGAGTAAACTGAAAATAAGAAATGACTAAAAATTAGTTAAGCGTTTGACATTAGCTGATTAACGCTTAATAATCATTATATTAGTCAAGTAATTAGCAAACTCAAATGTCGCAAGTAGCAAATCCAAATACGCTGTGTGATGTAAGGCTCATGAGGGAATAGTGATTATAAGGAGAATATTCAATGGTATACATATGTTCGTAAAAGTTAAGATAATATTCAAATCTGGAAATAGTATTATATACACTTCGATCAATATATTTAGTATTTGCGAAATGTGCCAACACGTTTTGAAATGGACTTTGGGCGTGTAAAAGGTATTTGGTAAGCGGTTCGAATGTTATTTTAGGACGTGGAGTAATTTTAGGGGCGTTTTTAAAGTTGTGTTTCAATTACCCCCAAAGTTTGTTAACAGTTCGAATATTGCTTTCAAATAGGATGAGTGTCCACAAAGGGTTCCAAAACTGGGTGGCTTTAACCTTACGTGATTAATAAGTAATATGACGCTCGTTCAGATGTGCTCGGATACATCAGAAGCACCAACCAAGTAAATGAAAAGGTAAAGGAATTTTTAGTAGTCAAGGCACCATCTGAGTTAATAATATCGTAATAAAGTTATCCTTTTTAAAATCAATCTATCTCATAGTTTTTTCCCACTCCATTATGTTTTTTTAAAGCCTTGTATTGGATTATAGACAGTTAGAACCATTATATCATCTCGCTATAGGTAATTAACTTAGGTTCATCTCTTCTTTCCTAGGATATTTGTAATAAACTGAGTCGATTACTAATCGGTATCGGAAAAGTTAATTATACCAGTTACTTCATCATGAAGGTAGTGGTAAAAATTGATCATAATATCGATATTGTATATTAAAGATAGATAGATAAGATTATGGAAGGGAGAAGACGTATTCGCAGAGTATATATTTAAGATAAATACTTATAAGCACTCACCCGGGCAGTCGTAATCTACCATGAACTCTTCCAATCTACCTTCTGGGTAGTGGAACTCTACCTTACACTTTGTCAATTCCTCTTCTGGTAAGTGGCATACTATCATTCACTCTGCAAGGTTGCAACTTACAGCATGACCACTTACTAACTATAGAGAGTTATGATATTATCTACATATATATTATTAAACATGAATGAATTCGTTTACGACATGTTATAACCGTTGACACCTGTGTTTTCATACAGAAATTCATTACGGATTTTATGATAAATATTAAACAGATATTGTTATTGAAATTCTTCGCAATTTATAGAATTATTCTGATAAAACATGAAACGAGATATTTATCACCTTATTGGCAAAATTTAGAAACTATTAGGCGACGTTTAAACCATAATATAAAGAAGATGAATTCATTGTCCTAGTAGTTATAAAGCAATATAGTAGAAATTATAATTTTAAGCCTATGTTATTGAAATCGAAAAAAAAAAGTATGATTTTAATTATTGCCTTAACATGATATTGAAAACTTTGATATACCGATAGGCGAATTTCGGATTAACATTTATAACTAGAATGGACAAGGATGGGAGTCCGTAAATTACGAGAACGGATTTTACTAGAATGATTTACTACGTTTTAAATCGAATATTTCAAGTATTTTTAAGGTATTAGGACTATAAATAACCCAAGTACGGTTTTGAAAATGATAAATATTAAGGATACAGCCCTGAAATCCGAGGATAAAGCAGATATTAACAAAGACACCCTTATAATCAAACACAAAGTTTACTACATATGTTACTATACCTATGAAAAAGTATTTGAAGTTTTATGGGTTTCCAAAAACATTGTATTGTATATATCAAAGTCTGTGGTCAGTCGAATGATCATTTGATATAGGAATAGATTCGGGTTGAACGAAAATTTGGGGTTTATTACGTTAACTAATATTAAAAGAAAATGGATGTTATAATATATAACTTGATTATAAAAATATATAAGACATTTGCAGGTATACTGGTATAAATATACTTTTAAGGAAGCCGATTTGAAGGAGGATGAGATTGACATGACGACATAACAATAGGAAACAGATTGAAAGATATTTACAAACTTGTAAGATGCCTTATTTCTATATAAAATCGATCTAGATAGCGAAAGTGGCGTGTTGAACGTTTATATAACATTGTAATTGATGTTGTGTAATTGGTATAGTAGCTGATTTTAGGGTATTATGCTAAATTCCGACGTAACAGAAATCTCGATCGTTGAAAAACGTTCATATAACGTTTTTACGGCGAAGTTTTTTAAATTCAAATTCCAAATTCAAATTCTACCAGATAGTAATAAAACGGGAAGTTTAATTTTAAAAAAGTAAGGCGTTCTTATTCAGTGAAATAGGGGTAAATTTAAAATTGAAACCAGTGAAATTTTTGTATTATATTTTCAAATATCATTTTTACGTTTATGAGTCAATATAAACAAATTTGGAATGAAAGTAGAACATAGGATAAAACAATTCGTTCGAGTTTAGAATGGCGTATTTCTATCGTTTTGATTAAATTTTAAATCCCTATGTTTTTTTCCAGAAGTATATATCATTAGAGCTGTTTAATTAATATATCCAAGATTATGAATTTTATACTGACGATTTGAGTACCTGATTACGAAGCTTCTTTTGCTGTTTTTATACATAGCGAGTTATATGTATGTTGGAAAGAAAAACCTAAAGATTATAAAAGAGGTTTGCTATGATTGTTAGCTATATTTATAGGTTTTATAGCGGTTCAAATCACGTTTTTAAGATGACGTGAAGTTTAACTACAATATTATTATTGATATTATGTACTTTAACAGACAGTTCATTATCTTTACTGTCGACGTTTTGTTATTATTTCAATCCGCGAAGTTCAAGCGAAGTATTTTCGTAACGGATTTAAGAGAAGCTTAGGTTGATTGTTTAAGGAACGTTTATTTTAGGCCTTCGGATGAGATTACCTTCGATATAAACATAAGTTTCAACTCTATCACATAGAGAATTAAGTTAAAAATAGCCAGAAGTAAATGCAGGTAAATACCGGTAGAAAGCCCTCAAGGTATTTACGGGTACGAGCGTTCTTATAAACTGCTTCAACAATCGTATACGGTTGTATCCATAGAACTAAGGAATATATTTATTAAGCAATCGATTTCGTAAATAGCGGAAAACGTCGAATATAATATTTTTGCCTGAATAACATAATACTTATATTCTTTAGTTTTCGAATTTACTCCATAATTTGTATAAATTCAGTATTATCGCAGGAAACAGTACTAATAATGAACTTTATGACTAAGGTTATGTTCATTTTTCATTCTTCATGGGTTAAAAGAATATTTTCAAAATATTATTAAGATTATACAATCCGCAGGAAACGAGCATCTTGAAATTTTATTGTAATTTGTAGTCCTGGATTTGAAAAGGAAGAAATGATAGATTGGATTTTTGGAGGATTATTGGTAAAAAAGGACATGATGTAGTAATATATTTACCAAATAGTACGAATTTACTTCTCTAGATGATGGTACGACAGAATAGGAAGGAAAAAGTAGGCGATAAAGCCCCGAATATGCGATCCGTTAAATTGTACTTACTATATTACTCTTGTAATGATATGTACGGCTTTATCTAAAAATTTATATAGGTTGAAAATACCTTTTAATAACCTTTACTATTATAAAAACTCGATCAATCTTTGTTAACGAAGCTTGTATTACTCTCCCGAGGGTGTCCGTTTGGTTCGAAAAATAAGAGACACTTTGATGCTGTTGTTAAAAATGACTTTATGATCTCAAAAGGAATGGAGAACCTTGAGTTCAGTATAAGACTCCCACGTAAGGACGTTAATACAATNGAAAGGAGATGATATAATAAAATCTCTTTGTTAATATAAGAAGGCGTTTTTAAATTTTCAAAGTTTAATATAATAGCTTACGGTGATAATAAAACTTTTCTTGCCGCATTAATTTACGAGGAAAGAGAAACAAAATGAAAAGCTTAATAAAAAAGTCGATTTATGTTGACAGGATATAATAACAATGAAAATAAAGATATTATAACCTAAATCTTAACTTCACAACGAGTAAACTACCGTTTGATTATAGAGTTTGCCGCCTTGCTACGTATTCCTTATAATCATCATCTTGATTTTTGGGATATTAAGTAAGCTTATGTATCATTAAAAAGTACCATGAACGTCGTATTTACGTTTATATACTGGTGAAGTTTAGAACGTACTATTTTTTGAAAAAAATATTTTGTACCCTATGACTATTTGATAACCTTGCTAAAGCGAGAACATATTAATTTAATACCTATTGAAGGCATTATAGAAAGAGTCTAGGAATTACTAGTTACATCTTCAATCTTTGCCGAATAGTTTTAATACTATATTAAGTAGGTCATGTGTTTATTGAAATATATATGAACTATTGACTTAAATTGTTTAGTACTTTGGTGTCAGTATTAAAGGAAAAGACGTTTTAGGAGGTGAATTTAAAGGCGGAGCCGCGCATTAACCAGACGCAAGATTGTTTAATGAACTTCAACAATATAATAATCACATTTTGAAAGTAAATTCTAAAGCTTACTTAGACAAGGTAACCGAATAAAAGTAATTTCTTTAATCTAATTACCGTAAAACGGGTAAACAGTCAAATATGTTATAGTGTGTGTAAAAGCTAAGTTTTATCGGGTATATAACCGAAAGCATTGTTTAAACCTTTTGTAGTAACGAAATTTTGAAAAAAAAAATTTGTCGGATAATATATGTAGGGCGTTTAACAAGCGCTTCGAGTGGCAAATTAATAATTGAAAACGCGGCTTATGTTGCGAACCATTCAATATACGTATTACCAAGCGATTCATCATTGCCAATAAGTATTGAGTAAATAATAAGAATCACAATTCATGAATAAAAATTATCATGTTTACCGATAACGAATTAAAAACTAGGAAAATATTATGGCTTTATTATACCGTTATTTACCAAAGATCCAAAATATATAAATATGTTTTTTGGAACGTTTTCATTTGTGAAATTTATAGTATAGTTAAAACAATTGACTTAGGTATTATTATAGAGATAACAATCTGTATAATTTTTATAAACCTTTGTTTACACCCATATCTTTTAGTCATTTATACTGAGTTATTTTCCTTTTACTAATATCTTAATCAACATGATACCACAAAAGCAAAGTGGTTCATAAGTAATATGTAGAATTTACGCAAATTATACGAACGTCTCGATATTGAAAAGATGAAATGCATTGATGGAAAGTTAAACTCGGCTTATACGTTAACTAAGGGAGTTTCGAATAGAGCATTGAAAACGCTTATATTTACAAGTATCTTTTTCGTTAACATTGTTAAGAAGATTTAACGATCTCACCCAAGTAATGATTTTAAAGTATCGCACTTATCGGTTCCTTATTTGAATAGGTTATTTACCGATTTCTTAACATATTATCATTGGTAAAATCCGTTATTTACAGTTTTACTAATATATTGGTACTTTTTATGTCTATGACTTATTGTTTGCGTTTCGAATTATTCTATTAATAACATATCATTTTTATGTCAAGCTTTGCATTAAGGCCAGCCAAAACCGCTTCCTATGAAAAATAGCAGTTAATAACTGCCGAAAAAAAAAAGGGGGAAGATGAGGATTATATTACTTTCGTCCTCGTTTTAGTTTTCGTTCTTATTACCGTCACTTTCGTCGCTGTCGTCATCATTATCGCTATTGATACAACCGCTACCTTCAACGCCGCTATTATTGTTACCGTTTGGAGGAGTGCCTCGCGCCTTGAGCTACCTACCTTCAGTAAGAGAGCATGGGATGGATTCGCCTTCCTTACAACAACACGCGATAACATAGTTGATATCGCTTATGTAATATATACGGAAACCTACTCGTTAAGCGGTAATAATAGTTATTATTTCTTTTGTCTGACAGTGAACAATTATTACTACTTAATCATTTTTTATTTTAAATATTGAAAAAGTAATCATCTTTTAAGGAGATCTGAAGTTATGGTCAAAAAGCATTGGAAAATGAATAATAGAACCTATGAAAAGATGTTAAAAAGGTGGGTAATTTATCGTAAATATAGCGGGCGCGTAATAAAGCTTCAGCTAATGGCATTCAACCCTAGTAGTTCTACACGCTTTTACAATGCTCTAGAGTAAGGAACAAGCCGCATGTGGATACGCTTCCACACGTCACGTGACCGGAATCACACTATCTTAGCTCTATAATAGCTTTCTAACAGGGAATTTTCCTTTCCCTTTTAATCGAGGTTTATAAACAAAATCTGACCACCTTAAACGATGGTTCTGGTCTTAGTCCCTTTAAATGTAAACCTAAGTTCCCTTTTGACGGTATTTTCGCTATTTATTAACAGCTATCAACCCTAAGCTCTTAGGTTTTAGAGTAATTTCTTGATGCGCACGATAGAAAGAAATTTTCAATCGTTTTAAAAAATTAGTATAATTAGCTTATAGCTTAATACAAACGTTTTACCAAACGCCTTACGTGCGGAATTTATACAGCGGAATTGAATCCTTAAAAAGTATGTTTTATATTTAAAATAATGGAGTACAAATATATTAAATGCGTTAGCGAATATAATGCGGTAAGTCGAAGCTATCGGTATGTTTACGTCTTTAGAATAACTTCCACTTTAAACGGTTTCTCTTATATACGTTACAAATGACGTAATTGTTATACCGATTTTTATCGAGGATAGTATTAACTCCTTAAACAACGGAAACTCGAATTCATTTAACTTTAATTATGATACCGGCTCCCCTTTAAACGGGCGTTCACTACCTAAATGTAAATCTTTTAATTAACTGGTTGAATTTTACGGTACTAAGCTACTATTTCGGGTATAAAAAGCTATGACAATAGGTTAATTACGTCGACATTGGACATTTATCGGTACTAAGAAAAATCATTTTTACGTTATCTTTTAATAATTGAAGGGCATCGTATTAACTCTTATAAAAAATAATTACATTTATGGAGGCAACAACGGTATTAGTAACCTTAGCAGCTCTATAGATATACTTGAAGTTTATTACTAAAACCCTAACGCGGCTAAAATAATTATAATTCGGTTTGAGAATATAAGTTAGGGAGTAAGCGAATGATTATACGTTTTTTAAACATTTAAAAGGCTTTACTGGCGAAAACAGGTGATATAACCTAAGAATTCACCTTCAACTTCATTTTCCTAAATGAAGAATAATATACTCGCTAATACGCTATTTCCCCTCGACATACCTGCGGACTATAACGAATAAAATTCCCGCGTCTAATTTATGGATAAACGGTTTTATATCTTTCGTTTTTATTACAAAAGTATTAGTACTATTGTTCTTAAAATAGTTTTACATAATATGAATAATATTAGCGATATATCCGTTCGGTATAGTTAAAACGGCGTTATTATAATTGACGTAAACGATTTTTAAGCCGCGTTTAAGCGACGAGCCACTTAATTTAATTATTCGGAACTTTCCCATCGTAAAAATATTCGGCAATACTTATGTTGCGGCGTAAATAGTTATCGTATCTGTACCTACCCATGGGATCCAACGCAACGACCGAGCGGCTTTAACGCTAAAGCTGTTATAGAAATTCATTTTCTTTTACTTGAATACTTATCTACCTTTAAAACAAAACCGTAACTTTTATATATAATTTTGTATAGAAATTAGAAAAACTTTAATTCTATTCGGTAGCTTTGTTTCAGCTTTTAAAAAGTTTCCTGTTTATAGTAAATTTACTTCAAAATTTCGTTCGTTTCATTTATGTTTTAGTTAATATAGATTATAAATATCATAACGCCGCGAATAAGCAACATATTAATCGTTTAAAGTTGCCGCGATTTCCTATCCTATTACAATGACTCGGTTGACTACATATTATGCGCCTGGTTTTTCAATATAACCTATTTTAATAACCTTTTTAAATATCGAAATCCATAAGTATTACTACAGAATATAAGATTATATTGTCCCCTTTTTCTAATATTACATTATTTTGGGTAAGCTTTGACGAAATCATTGACAGGTTATTTACAACGTTTCTAAATATATATTACTTTTAAAAAGATCCGGTAATTATCACGTTGAAAAGTAAGGATTTGTGTCTGTTTAAAAAACGTCGAATATGGTCCCAGCCGTTATATTTTCCTATATTTTTCTCAAGGCCCGCAAAAACCAAGCCTCTATTACATGATTCGCTACTATCTCCTTGGAATATATTCCTAGAATTCTTACCTTAAAACCGTTCGTTTCGTTTACTATAAGCTTTCCAATAATTTTAAAGAATTCTCCCCATTATTTAATAAAGCTCTAATCGATAAGCTACTTCCTTACCATTCCAAAATAAATTACAAAATCATTTTTTATACCGATAATTAAAACTAACCCTTAAAATTCCTATGAGGCTTTTCATATGGTATGTCGCGTAAAGGGCCTTTTATGTTACATAATAGCTTAATTGAGCTATTAGATTGGAGTTAAAGTTAAACGAATAGTTTTCGAACGGTTACTCCTGTATTCTTCGTTGAAAAAATCCGAAGGTAGGTTACGATTTTATGTTAATTATAGACTACTCAATGCTGTTATAAATACGGATCGTTACTCATTTTCTCTGGTTGAAAATAAGTTTACGAATATATTAAAAGTTAAATAATCCAATGACCTAGTTGTTCAAACCGTTTCTTCTGAGTTCAGTATCAAAAAGGGTGACGAAAAAAAGACTGTATTTCGTATACATTTTGGACTTTTGAAATAACTCATTACTCTTTTCAGTTTTTTGAATGCCGCCGTTACCTTTTAACGGTATATTAATAATTCGTTACACCTTATCGTCGACTTCTTTTCTCTGTTTATCTTCGAGATATTTTCGTTTACGTCAACAGTACTTTTTATCATTGTATAAAAATGGTTAAATAAACTCTTAATGCTTTGAACCTCGCTAAACTTAACCCAATATTTTTAAATACGAATTTAGCGTTTCAAAGACCAATTATTAAGGAATTGTTATAGAAGCTGGCATCGAAATACATATGAACTTCGAAATACTACGCGATATCCGGAAATAGGCGACTTTTAAATCGGTTTTAAATATATCAAGGTTTTTAGGATTCGCAAACTTTTACTGGTATTCTATTCGCAATTATTTAACGATTATCCGACTATTTTTTCGGTTAACTAGTAAGGAAACCCCTTTCAATTAAAGGCCCGAGAAAAAAAGTTAGTTTTAAGTAACTTGAGTTTAGTTTTCTCTTCCGAATTCAATTTCGCCTAATAGAATTTTACCCGCGACCCCTTTTTGAAAATCAACTATTTTAGTTAGGCGTTAGGAGTTGTTTTCTTTAATAAAACTAATACGGTAACCTATTCATAGTAACAAATGACTCTCGTCGTTCATTTCCCTCTCAATATAATTACGAAATTTATGATAAGGAGTTATTTAGGATTATAAGTTATTTAAAAGCATAGAACGCAGATATTTGGGGTACGGTACTCCCGTTTACGATTTTGACAAACTATAAGAACTAAAGATAATTTAGGACCATATAACGGCTTTTCAAACGACAAGTATGCTGATTTAAACATCTTTTACAATTTCATTTTCAATCAATTTGTAATAAAGCGGAAAATTATATACTCCTCTAGACATCGTTACGGCGAAATTAAGATATTTCTAAAGACTTTTTTGATCTATTCTTTTTAAGTCGAGCATTCTCATTATTACGCTCCAAATGGTCCGCCTCCGAGTTGCTTTTTTATAGATAAATCTTCCGGTTAACTGTCGCCCGCGAATTTATTTCGAAGGGCTGTAAACTTTTGACTAACGTTGATATTTAAAGTTGTTAGAACATTGTTATTATACGCAATACTCCTTACTCTCGGCTAGTATTAACGAAACATATAGGCAGCTAATATTTCCTAACAAATATTCGTTCCGACAACGATTAAATGTTAAATGTTTCGATGTCTAAATATTTGGTAAACGACGATGATATTTTACAAGTTTACGATTACATTTAGGTATCCGTTCATAATCAGTTTACTTAAGCGTTAATTCCAATTACATCTCATTAAATTTTTACTGGTTACTTGGATCGCAACGTTATCATTACTATTTTTGAAAAGTATTTTTTTAGCTCAACTTATATCGCGCAGTTCGTTGTTTTTACAATAATTGCGAAGTTTATGAACGTAAAATCTATTTGAGACACCGTTCAAAGAATTTCTTAAGCGTCCCCCGGTTTTCGAACAGTTTTAAAACGAGCTTTTTATCGATTTTCAAATTTACCTACCTTAAAAACGTTTTAGAAATCCACGTTACCTCATAATAATTACGAACCGTTTAGGTAAAACAGTTACCTTTGAGGTTATAGCTACTTTAAACGCCTAAATTTACGCAGAGCTGTTTTTGAATTAATATTAGCGATATTATAGGTTCCCCCATACTGTTGGGGACGACCGTAATTTAAATTGAATCATTCAGTTTCAAAAATGATTTTACGACTGAATTGTGGTGAAATAATATTTAATTACAACTTTTTACTCCTTGACCGACGGTGTAAACAAACGTATATATATTAAAAAGTTTTAATATATTTACGGTTTTTCGTTGTTAATACCTAATTTAACTTAAACTGTTTATTACGCGACTATTAATTAACGTCAAATCATAACGATACGGTTACCATTAATATTAGCCCGTTTTTTATAATATATGGCTATCACATCGACTTTATAAAATAAATTTAATGTTTTCTTATTTTCATTATAATATTACACGCGAAGGCCAAAGATTTTATTTAACGTATTTATGAGGTTATAAAATTCGTAAAAGCCTTAATGGCGGCTAGTTAATAACGTATATATGAATAAGTTAATAAGCGGTGCTTTCCTTCGAAAAGTTTTCGATTTGGTAATGACGTTCAACCTGTTTTAAAAGCCAATGATTTAAATTAATTCCCCCAAAAAATAAATTAGCCTTAGGGTAAGGATCGTATAACGCGTGTAATCGACTTTCATATTATTAAACTCAATGTATCTGGCAGTAAATATACTCGATTATATGTAAATTAAATTGTACGAGCCGTTTTAAATCCGATTTTAAGTTATTAAACTATTGACTTTTATCTGTAAGCTGTAAATATTATCAACAACTACGGCGAAAAGAAACTAAAATACCACGTCGAAAGTATACTACGGGCCCGTAACAAACACTAAGTCGGACGTAATCACTTGTATCACCTACCGAAACGGCAGGATTTAGTTAAAGGGGTAAGTTATATACACCTAATATAAAAGCTACTTTTGAAATGTATCGAAGCCGTAACATTTAACTTTTTCGAATTGCGTTATAAATGAGCTAAATATAATGACGGGCCGTTAAGCCTAACCTATTAAAGTTTCAAATATTTCGAAATTTACTTTGCGAAATAAAGCGATGTATAAGCTGCTAATAAATAGGTAACAAGTAAATGTATTAATATTAATAATAACGAAAACACAAACGATAATGATGCCTATTTCAATACGTTTTTAAACTACTAGTTAAATATTTACCTTAAACTATTTTTCCTATTTCGATTAGTATATTTGATTTAGCGCTTATACAACCTGATTTCTCGTTAATACGTTTTGAAGCCTTATAGAGCTTGTAGATCGCTTTTAACACTGCTCTTTAACTGCTAGTTAACCAAGTTCTCCACGTTTAAGCCTTATTACGAAAAGTTTACTTAAGTATTACGTTCTTTATTTATTAGTTACACAACACTTAGTACATCGGAGCGCATAGGGGTGTTGAAAATAATGCCTGCCCTTCCTTAGGTACCTACTTTCCGTTATGTAATACAACGATTTCTATATAATCTATAGTCTAACAACTACATAAATTTACCCGATTTTCAGCCGTTTAGTAAAATTTACAAAGAGGCTAATAAAAACTCCAATTAACCCCGGTTTTAAAAGTTAAAAGCCAAATACGCTTCGGACAACTTTTTTACAACCTCGTTTATATCGGGATTTCAATTTCAAGGCGCATAGAAATGGACGGAAATATGGCTTATAGCCTCAACGAAACAAAAACGACACCGAACACTAATATTTAACCGCTGATTAATAACTTCCTCGCAGCTATTTTATTTACTTACCATTAATCTCTTAATAAAATTTCCTCGTATTATATATTATCCTATAAATATACTTAAAGTACATTTGCTTAATGTTCCCGTTAAAATATATATTAATGGTATATAGAGAAAAAAAAAACTTTAAGTTCGTTAATAGACATTAAATGGCTTTCAGTTAGCGAACTTATGTCTTAAATAACTTTATCAACCTTAGCATCTAGTTAGGGATTTATTATATAGAACTATGAGGCGGGTATAAACATGTTATATCAAACTAATATTGTAATGATAATAGAGAAAAAGGCTCTAATACCTAATACCATATTGTTAATGGTGTTAAAGGCTAAAGGGTAAAGGTTAGAGGAAAACTTTCATTTTGAAACTAGAGTTTACGAACTATTCATAAGGAGGGCGTTGGAGCACCTTCTACGTATTATTTCGGTTCAAAACTTTTCACTCAACACCATGACGTTTTGGAAAGCGCGTTTACTTTTTTTCGTACTTTCTACACCGCGTATAATGAACAAAAAAAAGGGGGGGAAAGAGGGGTGTTTTTGGAGGTGTTGTTACAGGTTAGTACCTGGCTAGTATTACCAGAGATCCAACCCTGGTAGTTCTATACGCTCTTAAGATGCTTTGGGAAAAGGAAGAAGCCGTATGTGAACACGCTTCCACACGTTACGTGACCGTGATTACAACATCTTAGCTCCATAGCAGCTTTCTATTAGGGAATTCTCTTTTCTCTATTCATCGAGATTTATAGATAGAATCCGACCACCTTAAGCGACAGCTCCGGCCTCATTCCTTTTATACTTTGTACTACATTCTAACTCTTTATACCTAAAAAAGGCTTTATGGCGTACTTTCCCAAATCGCGCCTAGAAACGAAGAATCCGCTCCGCCGCCTTCGCCTTATTTCATTAATATTAATATGATACTATTTATAGGGATAATTATTACGTATCGCGTTACTGCTTTGCGATACTACTTTCATGGCGGTTAAAGTCCATTACGGGTAAAGAGGTTATTAGTCATAATGAAAGAGTAAAGTCAATAATCTTAGAAGACCTTCACACCTCCCTTTATGGGGTAAGGGAATGAAGGGAAAGGGAATAAGCAAGGAGGAAAGAGGGGATAGTAGATTAGTCAGCGGCGAGCGCCGTGGAGAAAGTAAAGTTAGGAATCGACAATATCGTGATGATGAAACGAATGCTAAGGTTAATAGCAGCACAATATACGGCAGCAGCTACGGCCTCGGTATAGAAGATTTATCGCGTCAAATGACAAGTTTCGTTCCTATTTTTGAGACATATATTTTAAAAACGGTTAGGACATAACATTGATCATGTAATAATCCATACGAGAGCGCCGAATAGATTAGTGAAAGCCGGTAATTTAGGCGTGCGAGCGCTGAATACCTAATTAGAAACGGATAATTTAGGCGTGCGAATGCCGAATAACTGAATAGGAGCTTACTTTGAGTGTGGAAACACGTCGTTAAAAGGAAAACAAGTTTGAACTAAATCTATGACGATACATATTTTAATACTAATTTCAAAAATACATGATATCAACAATTGCACCTCCATAATCTTACCTTTATAGGGATCACTAACCTTCCCAACCAACCCTTCAAAGCCTACAATACTATTACTTCTAGAACTACTGATTAAGGACTTAAAAGAAGTGCACTATTATTACTGGGTTATGAATACGGAGAGTATCAAGGAAGAAAATATTGCTTGTGTAGATATGATTATATATCCCTATAGTTAGTAAGTGGTTATTCTGTAGGTTGTACTTTTGCAGAGTATACAAGAACGTATGACGCTGCAAGATGCACTCTTACAGAGTGCATGATAACGTTCCATGCCCTAAGAGGGGTGTTGGCAGAGTGTATGGTAGAGTGCTTCGCTCTAGATGCCTCATCCCCCTCTTAACTATGTATCATCAATACTTGAAAAAAATTCTACCTTGTTCTTCGTATATGAAAGTATAATAAACCTTACCGAAAATATATACTTGGTATAGTGATGTAATCGTATAAAAGAAATTCGGTAAATAAATTATAGTCGGATTCAATTTGCCAACAGATGAAGAGAAATACAGTATACTGTTTTTTTGGACAAGTCACAAAAACTTTCAAGGCTTGGAAAAGTTCAATGTTAAAATAGATCAAAAACAATCCTCAAGTTGGGCATACGTAACTTACCTATTTAAATAAAATTTATTATAACAAAGGGTTCTTATCCAAAGTACGATTTGCTTAGAATTTAGTCTGGATTTTCAATATACGTTCGACGTAATATTGAGGCTCGGTTTCGTCGTTTTCGCCGACGACGTTAATTGCGAGTGTTTAGTGTTTTTTTTTTTTTTTTTTTTTTTTTTTTTTTTTTTTTTTTTTAAACTGGTTTGTAATGATACGAAGGACCTGATTAATACAATATTAATAGTATTTTCAGGAAGAAACAAAGAGTTTGACAATATAGGAGCCGATTACGCTTGCGAATTGGTATTTATTGTAAATTAAATTCCAATATTTCGTCTGTTTCAATTGCGTGTTTAAGAATGAAATTGAATATTACTCTGAATTTTGAAACGTTTATATCAAAAACATCATTTATGAACGGTGTCTTTGATAATTCTATACTAAATTATTATCGTGGTTTACAAGAAATGCATTATGTTACGAATGCGTTATTATTTTTGAAATATTTGTACATGGCTTTGTAATCATGATAAAGAAACCTTAAAATGTTTATACAAAATTCAAGTAAAAGTTATACTTCAGAAAAATTGTTGAATAATAATAGTGGGAATAATTTCATGATTGAATGTTAAATTGTAATTGAAAGATAAGTTATTTGAATCAAATTGAGTATAAACAATTAAGCGACATAAATACATCAAAACATTCTAGTAAATCATTAGGTTAACGTTCTTTTTATCGGGATTGAATTCGATATTTAGATGTTACTTTGCTGAAAGAATCACCAATACCTATACGTACCATATAGACCTGGCGGGGATATATAGAGTGTCAGATGATAACTGCGGCCTAATAACTTTAAAAAATCGTTATTTGTAAAAATCTTGCGGTCTTTAGTGATGAATTTGCCGGCGATAGTAAGTTTGAAGACATGAGAGCTTCGAAGCAGCAAGGTAACTAGTCATTTAGTATGAAGGAGTTATAATTTCTGTTTCAAAACAAGAAGATTGATGAGATCTTTAGGGACGTCTTAGTTTCTTCGTAACAAATTATGGGGTCATACATAATTTGCTACTTCATTAGAAACACGTTAAAACAGAAACTAAAAAGGTTTTTTTCTAATTAGTGAACTTATCATTCGAAAAGTTGTCTGTTTATTATATAATATTCTAAGTTATTATAGTTCCTAATCATAATAAACGAGTTAGTTATATGAAGAAATTCTGCATTCCATGTTGTACAACAGTTCATAACCACCAAAACTTCTTTATCATTCATTTGTGTAGTATATTTGACGGGTAATCAACAACGGAAGTATTGTGTCATAGGGCGGAGGATTCCTGGTTAGTTACTTTAAAGCAAGTTATTTCTTAAGGTCAAACCTTAACAATTGCTTTTAAAAAGGTTTCATGTTCAGGATCTCATTATATGAGCATAAGCTCAATAAAAACGAAATTAAGCCATTCGAACGCAGATTTTTCCTTAAGCCTCTAACGAAAGTTAACTCTATTACTCCTTCATATCATTCTGGGAACAGTAATAACAAAGTAATTTCGAAACGATTGTCCTTCAAAGTTTACGAACCTTGGCAATCTTCGTATCTTCAATACTCATACAGAAGTTACCTACTTTTGAATAACACGGAATTTATCCGGATTTATACGTATCACGCTTCCAAATTCCCTTATAACTCCGGTATAATTGGTTTCTGAAAAGCTAATATTGTATTAAAATATGTCAATATTAAATTGAATAAAGTTTCAAGCGTTTCATGCCCATTCAATATTCATCATATCATGGTGAAAAATATGAGTATAATAGAATAATATGTTATTTTGATTAAATGAATAAATGATATATAGAAAAAGGTAAAAAGATCTATCAATATACCGATAAGAAATGGTTGTTATTTAACTAGCTATTAGAAAAAGCGGAAATGAGTCTAAAGTATATTATGTAACTCATTGATTTCTCTGATACTGAACTTTGAAATAAAAACGGCCTTAACGTTGATTTTAACAAATGAATTAAACTAAAAAACATCGATAAACGTTTTTTTATAAAAAAAAATCCGAAAGGATATCGGTCGTTTTGTATACTTGAGTTAAGTCGTTGGTATTTAATATAAAAGCGTAAATCGCCTCCAGAAAGCTTTTGAAAAATTATTAGGGTATCAGTCAATAGGATTTTCACGCGGATACAACTTTAGTATAGTGATTCCGTCAATATAAATCGTAATACCAAAACCTCATCACGTAATATTCCGTATAACGATCCTTAAAACATATATATTAACCATATGTATCGTTTTGAAAATAATTTTCCAATCATTTTTCGATCGGTTAGGCGTTAACTTATCTCCAAAATTTCATCGAATAAAACTCTGAATCACTTAGTATCATCCGAAAGTTTATCGTCGATAATAATATTTAGTTACGGAGCCAGCGTTTTGTTAATGTTTTAAGTAGACAGATGTGAGTTGCATGGTAATAGCTTCGTTTTTAGATACTCGTCGTGGTATTATATGGAAAACAGTATCGCGTACCCCCTCAAGTGGTATTTGTTTAAGTTTTAACTTCCATTTCTATATAAGCTGGCTGTTTGTTGGTTCTAGGAGTAATATATACCTTGAGATAGTGCAGTTTACCTGTTTTAAATGAATTTAAGCCTACCTAATAAGGCATCGAATTATATATGGGAAATAATTTATGCTTGAATATAATGATGATAGCCATCTAAAGAATATTTGAAATATATTATGTACAAAATAAGTTATGGGTACTTAATATCGGTATTTCAGAGGAAATCTTTCAACCATCGAAAAGAAAAGAAAATGCATAGCAATTATATTCAGCACGTAAGCCACATACTCGAAATATTATGCCACCTATATTCTGCATTAAATTATTCATTGCCAAATCAAATGAATTTATAAAGTAAATTAATTTCAAAATGGAACATATTTAAAAATTATACGTAGGTTACTAGGTTATATTAAAATCACCTCAATTTTTGTATTCTTTTATTTATGGAAACTGTTATTATCATTTTGAAAGGTTAATAAGGTCTCCAATCATATTAAGATAAATGCCTGTATTAGATTTTATATTAAATTCGTTGAAACTTAGGGAGAAATTAAGGTATATGTTGAAATTCAGTGTTTTTTACCATATACAAGGTCGGTTTAATTTATTCAAGTAACGATTCGTTCTATACTGATTCATAAAGTGTTTGCACCTATTGCTATAACCATTAATTAGCTATCGCGCGTAGATATAGCTCTGTTATTGATCCTGCCGTGGGTATTATCACTGTTTCTAGGATTAATGATCTAATATTCGTTGATATTGTATTATTGGGTACGGAAATTATAAAATCGTTCGTTCATAAAAAAAAATTCGGTTGAACTATTTCATGTATTCCTGGAGTATATTGAGAAACAAGATAGAGTTATTTGAGATATCATTAGTAGATTTCCTAAAGACAATGTATTTCACTGCAGCCTTGAAGAATATGCCATTAGTTTCTGTCATTGAATATTTCTAAACTTTATAAAAAACGTAAAATTATTCTTGAACGTTTTATTTCAAACTCATTAGTTGAGAAATAACAGTTCCTACCACGTTGAAGCTATAATTATAAACGTGAAACATCGTTATAATAATGTTAGTGTCATTATTATATCCTTTATTACCGCGTACGTAATAACATTTTATAACAGTTTAAATTTTGCCTTGTAATTTCTGAAAGATAGTGTCAAACTCTTTCTTCATAATAACAAATTTCGTATCCCTACGTAATTTGCGTAACATCATTTTTTTTTCCATCAAAATACATAATTTGATACCGAAAGACCCTATTGGTTAAGTTAATGGCTTGCGGTTCATTGTTTAACGGGTTATGTTGTTGTGTTAACCGTTAGTTTCGAGGCGTTATAATCGTCGTTGTTTGGTAACTCGGCAAGAATTTTTAAGTAGAGCAATGCAAGAGTCGTATAAATATCATTCGTCCACTAAGTAATTTACATGGATTACATGTAAGAGGCTTCTTTTTAGGTAAATAATTACTCTAATAACGTAATCATGTTTATAAATATGTCTCAATATCAACTCATTTTTATAAATACCAATAGCGTTTTAGTTATCTATTTTTTTATATGTTAAAAATACTCGCGAATAGCGTAATTACTTTTGATAAATTTAGTTCATAGGGATTCAGTTAACTGTTTTCGTCAGGCGGTTGATTATTTATATTACGCGGCTAAGACTCTTTAAATCTAGTTTTGGATATTTGTGTTGAGGAACTACTCCAAAGCCTTGAATTTCAAGCTGAGTTGTTAAAAAACATAGTATTAGGTTACAGAAACTCAAGTACAACTGGTACAACGTTAAAGAGAAACGTCGAAGATTCTACATAAAGAGACTAAACCAAAGCTGTCACTTGATGTAGTCGGATAATATCTATAATCCTCTATAAAAACAAAGAAAAAACCTGTTAAAAAGATATTATTGAACTAGTGATAAGGTATACCATGTTTTTATGATTGGTTACGCAATTTAAACAAGTTCAGAAGC
Organism: Anisogramma anomala; assembly: GCA_038502455.1. NCBI lineage: Eukaryota > Fungi > Ascomycota > Sordariomycetes > Diaporthales > Gnomoniaceae > Anisogramma > Anisogramma anomala. The sequence continues at coordinate 6,170,337 of JASMMZ010000007.1, read as the reverse complement.
AGCGTACAAGTATCATAAGAGTATTATAATCGCTAAAACTCGATCCCTAGCGACTACGAGCCGCAGGAACCAGCTTGTAACACATAATTTAAATTTCTACTTGAATTATTCTAGTTTATATGCTGTTATAATTCATATTCAACTTGTATAAACTTATGTTAACGTTTTAAAAAATATTTTTAATTAAAACTCATATTTCTTTTATGGAAATTCATATATAATTCATTTCAACATAAAAAATTCAAAGTTAGTAAAATCTATTTTCATATATAAACTCAATATTTCCATTTTTGATTTCTTTTTTCTTTCTTTCATTATAAAGTCTATTTTAGTATTTGGTTGTTGTATTTCTTGGTTTAAATTAAGCTTATATGAATTTAACCTTTATTTCATTTGTGTGTTTTCATTGCAACACTCAATGTTTTACTATATATAATAGTATTATGTAATAACAATAGTTCATATACAATGAAACCAGAATATTTTAAAAGAGTTGTATAGTTATAGATATATATACTTATTAATCATGATATCCATACAATACAATCGAGCTTATACTTTGGACATCTCTATTATATACTAAATAGAGTGCAGAAAACATGGGGTAGAAATCCTTGCCTAGGATTTTACCAATTTTTCAAAACCTGATGTGGATGAGAATGGGAGGAGTTTTCGGAGAAAAGAATCGGATTGGATTTTTGTTTAGTCCACTTATGAGCTAGTACCTGAGGATCCCTCTTATCTAATAGTCACGTTTCTCTTAAATTTGCGTAGCTATTTATCCAGTACGAATAATCACAGGTATGTATCCTGATCATCAGGATGCCATCTTATAACCACTTTATTATTTTTAGTCCTCAAAGCCATATAGAAACAAGGCAAAATAAGCAAGAAATAAAATTCAAAATAAAACACCAAGTAAAACTATAGTGATATTGAAAGGAAAATGTAACCATCATATAAACTGAAGAATAGAGTGAGGGAGAGTTTAAGTGAAATAATGTCAAGTTGGAATGAAAGTAAAAAAAAAAAAAAAAAAAAAAAAAAGGTTCGAATGAAAATTAGTTGGTGTTTCGAACAAGTAACGAGTAGAAAAACGTGGGTAGCGAAAAGAGAGAAGAGAAAAACGCAAGCAGCGAACTCTTACGTACACCACATCTTGAACCTCGACGTTTGAAACTTTCTCATTCGCTTCAATATAAAAGTACAATTTGAACGAAATAATGTGGACCTTTTGACGTCTGACTTTAGTAATAGAATCAATAATCCAAAATAAAACAAATGAAACAATTTAGTTAACCTTCTATGATACTGTTCATTATGTCTTAAAGGTTAACTATCGGATGTTTTAAAGGTTTTTATTCTTACTATCAATAGTTAACCTCGTTAGTTTCATATCATGGGTTTTTGACACAACTTCATATACCCAGTCGTTAACTTCGATTTTTTTGCCGTTGTTTTATTTGTTTTAGCCTTAACCTGTTGTTCAACCCATAGTTTCATCATCTGTTATTAAATATGTTCATATCGACTAGAGAATTCCCCGTTAATCTCTTTTTTATTTGTTTATAACCTAGTAAAAAAACTATCACCAGTTTTTCTCGATTTAAGCTTATTATTAGTTCCACAATAGCTCCTAATCCAAAAGACTCAACTAGCTAACCTAGTATAATTTACGATAGTATATATAGTAGGACCTGTACAAGTCTGTTATTAATGACTTTTATAATATTGGAGAGTGTTCAAAGCCACTTTTCGAGTCTTTTGCACTTACATTCGTAAGCCGATTTCTTCAGTTCATTCTTAATTAGCTTTATTAACCCATTTAACAACACTATTAAACTAGTTGAATGAATAGGTAAATCATTTAGTTTCGATCCTACTAAAATAAAACACTTCTTCATCGTATTACTTTTAAAATATTTCGCGATATAAGAATAACATTTATTACTATAGCCGAAAATATCTGTAATGAATTTCTATATACAACATAGTTCCTTACATATTAGTTTAGTTGGAGCCCGGAAAAACAAAAATCTCGAGAAATAATTCATTACTAGGTATATATAGCTTTCTCTATCTATTAATTTTGAATTGATGTTGCCTACAAATTTTATACTTATGATATCGCATGATCTTAAATCCATTATAAATAATGGTTGGCGTTGATTCACCTGGAGATACTAGTTCACGCATATGGTACGTATATTCCAACATATTGCTCTATATTAATATAACGAATCAGCTACAACAATATACCCTTCAACTTGATAAGAGTTTAAGTTACCGCAATATTTCTTTCATAGTCGTAAACCTATTTCAATGCGCAAGATACTTTTTCTCTTTTCATATAGACGATATACTTGTTATAACCAAGTTCACGTTCAAATAAAACACTATCTTAAATAAAAGAATGTACCACTTTGGGCTTTGCTTTCTTTTTTAACTACGTTAAAAGGTCCTAGATTATTTTATAGATGCCTTTAAGGTATTCTACATCATTTTCGTACCAATTAGTCCCGTTAAAATACACAGTTGCAAACATTACTTACAGTTTCAATATTTGCACCCCGTTCAACATTTCTATAGGTTAGATGATTCCTGTATCTGGATCCCTCAACACAATATGTTTTTCAAATAAGAATTCTCTTTCCACTTACGGTAATTCTTCTGTGCCTGATTTTTTTCTATTCGCTTTTAAATATTCAATTATTAATCCTAATAATCTCGACGTTCTATTAGCGAATGAATCATTTTTTATCAATTGGGGAGATTCATAATTCTCGTTTCAAACATTCCAAGAACATTCGTCCTCTAAATGATTCTCTCTATAGGTATTATTAGACTTATTAACAATGAAACGAAGTTCGTATGATCATTTGAAAAAGCTTTTCGATTACTATAACCGTTCTTTCTTCCAGTTTTTTACCTTAGTTAAATATTTTTTCCCTTTATGGTATAACGCGTTTGAACATCGTCGCGGTTTTAGGAAAAAATTGCTAAAATTCTCACGTAAGGCATCAAATTATGCACAAATTTGGATATATAGATAACATATTCAATTCAAAAGATACACCGCTAATTAGTTTATTAAAAGCGTTTATTGTAAGATAATATTTAAACCAACGTTTTGGAGCTTAAGCAACATTTGATAAAATTTCCAGGTTTGTAATGATGAATGTTTTAGATTATTGTTTTCTCTGTTTAAGTTATTTTAATAGATAATACATTCATTTCTACAATCTCTCTGTCAAAGCTATTTCTAACACTGCTTTTATGTAAATTATGGTTAAAATTATCCCTTACCATACACTTCTAGGTAAAAAGTTCACGAAATTTAGTTGAAGTTGAAGAAATTCGTTTAACATCTAGAATAAAATAATGAAATTCTCGAGTGTCGTCTATATATTAAACCCTTTTCGATATTTCTCAAACGGCTATACGTATTCTTGTAATCATTTGAATCACAATGAGCAAATATGGTTTCCGGATCACATAGGTTTTTGAAAACTCAAGCTAATCCTTTCGAATACAAAGCGATAAAAATATTGAAATTATGAAAAGTTCAATATATCCCCGAATGCATACGACGAGGCGTTATTCTTATCAATATACATATCGAAAACTGTCATCCAAACGTAACTATACCCCATGAGTAAAAATGAAGCCGGCCCCCAAATCTTTACATCGTTTTAGCTATTCAGTAGCGATGATGCAACAAACGGAATATCTCCGAATATGTAATAGGTATATCCACTCACTATCATTCTTGGAATTATTCTTAACGTCAGATATTATATGTTCGGTACAATAAATACTGTTTTGTACTTTTGAATTGATGTAACAGATATACCTTGATATCTATTCGCCGCGTCGCCTGAAAGAACCATTCATCCTCTTTAAAAAAAGAATATTGAATACCTCATGTTGTAAGTATGTTACATATTATAATTGCATGATTTAGCTGTGAACAGAAATAAGTTTACCAAAGAAGCGATTGAAACCATTTTCTCCTATATATAATGTAAATAAACTTCGCATTTATACTGTTTCAATACAAAAAATTCAATCACTTTTATTACATGGTAAAATCGTGTTATAATCCAAAAAGAACTGTAGGTTATAGAATAGACCAGCGGCCAGCTGCGCCATTAGAAGCTTGACATCCAACACATCAGGTGGGGAACATCTCTTATATCAGCAAACCAGGGTTAGGGTTAACGCACGGACGCATAGGATATGTTGGATTTCATGCTATCCAAGCTATCTAGTACTAAAGATGGTATGAAGGCACGAATATATAAGGACACGGTCATCACCACATAGATAGTATTTCCTTCATAGCTCTTCAGTTGTCAATCTTAGTATTCAGTCTCGGGATATTCTGAATAGCCTCACGGCTTTTGATCATTACTTACACGGTTGCGATATGGTTCACTCAGCACCTCTGCTATCTTCTTGATAACATAAACCCTCTGTCACCTTCTATATACTCACGGGTATTTGGTATGATCATTACAAATCGGTTAAACAAAAGCAAATTCATCTTATGAATAGTTAGGTTATTTTGAAATCAATAGTTTGTTTCTTTGCTCGCATTCGATGAAATAAATACCGAAATGAGTAATTTACACGTCTTGAATACCGAACTCAAAACTATATTCCTAGGTATATTCCAGTCTCATCGATAGTACAAGTCACCTTTCTTCTTCCTTTACATATTGTAGATATTTTTTGATAAAGTATACGTCAACCTAATTCGTTTTATATATATCTTTAATATTAATACTCAAAGACTCGGATCATTCGTAAATCAACTTCTGCAACACTTGACTCAAATTCTGCTGAGTAAGGTGTTGTTTTACATCCTAGTTAGATGTGATATTTTATTACATCGGTACTCGTTCTTTTACGTACATTATTTAATGTTCAATCATCTTCAATTAACTTTGTTCTGTGCCTCTTAATCAATATTAATATTCGTATACTAATACATTTGAAAATAATATTATATTCTTTTCAATATTTATCGCTCCTAAAGTTATAATATTATTATTCTAACAGTTCAATCCCGGATTCCTTGCCATATTACAATTAATAATTAATAAATACATTCGAAATAATGTTCAATTAAAGCAATGAAATAATTCCGTTAGTTTACTCTTCCTCAAACTTTAAACTAATACGCGTGAAATATGTAAATATAATCTAAATTAATAATACTAAAATATATGTACATAAATTATGCTTTGACTTAATTAAATGTATTAATATTCTATAATTCTCCCTTTATTACCGGCTTAATTTGCCTCATCGCAACAATTATCCTTGTTCCATTAATATTATTTTAATGGTATAACTTCAACCTTCGAAAATAAGTCTGTTTTTTCTAGCTTAACATTTTATAAGGTCTTTAATTGACGAATAGTCTATTTTAGGTATAAGAATAGCCATAATGTGAATATAGGCAATTAAAATATTAAATTTACCTAGCGTAATTTACAATCTCGTTTACCCCTTTTAAATACTTCACATCCTCTTTATTCTTATTTAAATCGTCATTTTTATAACCATAATTCCTATCTGACTTCGATCTTGAACTCCTTTTTCTTTTTACTCGATTTACCAAACACACAAAAATCTTCGTACGAATTTCCATTTATATATATAGGCTACATACAAAGGGGTAAAGGGTTTGAACAGCATTCCATGGAAATAATAATAGAAAATACTCTTTCGCTAATAAAAATGGAAACATTTCTAATATAGTTATTGATATTCGAGTAGCGAAAAAGGGATTTACGATTTTTAAAAAAGATACAAGAGACTATTAATGGTAATAAATATATATATGAAATAGATTATATCATTGATAATAATGTGTTATAACCCAGACAACGGTTGAGTCAGGAAACAAGCCAGCATGCAGCTGAGCCACGGAGAGCCTGTAGTCCAACACATCAGGCGGGGAACATCACTTATGTAAGCAAGGTGAGGCTACATGGGATCAGTAAGGATCAGCCACCGATCTAAGCTGAGGCAGCACTAGATTAGTGGGATCAGTGCGGTGATCCAAACGATCCAGTACTGAAGATACTATGAAAGCAATGAGATATAAGGACACGGTCAGCACCATAGATAGCATTTCCTTCATAGCTCTTCAGTTGTCAATCTAAGTATTCAGTCTACACACCTGAATAGCCTAACTGCTAGTGATCATTCTATAGCACGAACAAACATCTTCTGATATTGCACCTTTGTTACCTCTGCTACTTTACTGCTAACATAAACCCCCTAACACTTTCTATTTACTCACGGGTATTTAGTGTGATCATTACATAATGTATACCATGGATAATAGTGTATAACAAAACGTAATTTAATAACATTATACGACTCTTATTCGTTGTTATCCATATTATAAGCGGATTAATCATCCAAATTGTCATTTACTAACGTTTTATTATATGCTCTATTATTAGATTTACGAAAGATCCGTCGTTAACGAAACAACAGTTAATGTGAATACTATAAGTATCGACTTGAATGTACTAAAGTTAGCTTTTTATCCCACGTGGCATCGTTTGATCACTTATCGCAATTATTACTGCCGTATGTATTGAATACTATGTTTGCGTTTTTTTAACAACTTTGACATATTTTTTACCTTTTCTCCTTTTCTATACATTGTTTAATCCACATATTTCTGCCATCAGTTTGCATATTATTGGGTCACGATTCAATAATTTTTCAAGGTTAATCTTACGATATATCTTTCGTAACATATTTATCAGATTGAAATATTTACTCAATCAATCTAAAATATTCCAATTAGGATAGTATCCTTTCTTTTTTCATTGATGTTTGCTTCGTATTCCTTGTGCATAACTATACGAAATTGGAAAAAACACTGTCTAAATGACTTTTCTTTTTAGCTTAGATTATAGAAGGTATGATTTGCGACTATAATTTTCAAAGGTAAGGAAAATCTACCCATGCCGGAGTTCAGCTTGTACTGGTACCATGAAAATGCTCAGCTTTTTAATCTTTAGTATCATTATATAGGTTAATTTGTTAGCCCATTTTAATATGATATTAAACTTCGTTAAACGAGGCGAAATCTCTAAGAGTTATTATAAGTCCATTGTACCTTTTAATTTATTAGCGTTTCTTATCAATTCACTATATCTTCCTAGAGTTCATCCATATACTCACATATTATCCCCTAGTATACCTTAATTTATTATATTTCAAAGATTGATACGGTTTATGTCAAATATAGGATAAAAGTGCCGATATTCGACTTCATTCAGTGATACCATGAATGACGGCTCGTACATTACCGTATTTATATTGTTGCTCACTTTCAAGTCTTTAGTAATAACTTTTCCAACGAATGCCGAACATCGAATATAATATATCTTTACATATATTTCCCTAGGATCAGTAGACTAATGAAGTTTGTAATATGGTTTAGGGTTGTTAACATAATGAAAGTATATGCGTGTATTAAGTTGCACATATATCCCCCTATTACTTATATTATTTCTGTTATTGTATATGTTCGTATTTCATGTACGTTATCGTAGCGAATCTGTAATCATTATGAAACAAGTAAATTAAGGGTAGGCTCAATACTATTTTTGGTAAACGGGTAAATTTTAAAAGTTATAGGGAATACTCCCTTCATTCTGTAATGATCACACTAAATACCCGTGAGTAAATAGAAGGTGTCAGGGGGTTTATGTTAGCAGTAAGGTAGCAGAGGTAACAAAGGTGCAATATCAGAAGATGTTTGTTCGTGCTGTAGAATGATCACTAGCAGTTAGGCTATTCAGGTGTGTAGACTGAATACTTAGATTGACAACTGAAGAGCTATGAAGGAAATACTATCTATGTGGTGCTGACCGTGTCCTTATATCCCTATCCTTCATACCGTCTTCAGTACTGGACCGCTGTCGGTCCCATCGGTCCTTCCCTGTCCGGGGTTGCTGACATAAGAGAAGTTCCCCGCCTGATTTTAGACTTCAGGCTTTCTAGTGGCGCAGTGTTGCATACTGGCCTGCTTCCTGGCCCAACCTCTGCCTGGGTTATAACACATTCCTTTAAGATGTCCATTTACCCATCTATTCTCACATTAATTTCAAAGTTTACATAGCCTTCGCAAGTACTCGCTCCATAAAGTATTTTTAGGTGCCATTCTGTTGGTCGTGATATATAATGACAAGGTTGTTATTACAACTCAGTATAACTGTTGCGAAAATCAGTGTTTCTCTTACTATATCGTATGTAATCTAGTCCTTATACATCTTATTCACGTTTATAAAACTCTTGAAGAACAAGCGATTGATGACTTTCATTAGTAACGTTATATCCTTCTCACACCCATCATCCGTTAGATACGCGAAAAATCTGTTTCTTAGTTCTTTTTACAAAATCTCAAAGCTTTGGACAGCAAGATCAGCTCATTTCACATATTTCACCCAAAAATTATACTTATCGTATAAATAAATTTACCCTAATTTTTATATTAGCGTTGATGATTTTGTAACAAGTTTCAAAATATGTAGTTAAAAGGGGTTTTAAATTAATTAATTATTATCTTTGTTTTTCAAATGTATTTCAATACTATTTAAACGCATTTTTTCTTAGTCTATCCTAAAGTAGCTCTTACAAAGCCTTTGAATCAAATTTATATTTTAAGACCAGATTTTAACTGTAATCTTTACAGTTTCAACATAATCGATAGTACTTTCTTCCGCTTATCCTACAATAGTTCTGGTGAAACGTGTTCTGAATTTTATAACAGTAGTCGGTTATAATGTTGTTAAAACCAATTAATATCGCTGTTTTAAAAATTATAACATTTCTTAAAATCATATAACCGTTTAGCGACTGATACTATCAAATAAGGTTCACAAATTTCGACAATCTGTCCTCAACTCGTATTTCTAACCTAATTCGATCCAACGTATAGGGTAGCCAGTCTGAGCTAATTATAGGGTAATGGGATGTCGTGTCGTTATGATATGCGTTCTTGGTTTGATATAGTTCTCGTACTCGTTGTTGTTCTCGTTCTCTCTACTTTTATTGCTCTTTCTTTTCTCTTTTGCAATTTGGTTTATTCTGACTGCTAATCAGTAGGCAAAACAGAAAATCGAAGACTATACAGGTGACCAAGATCATGTCAATAAAAATGGGAGGGATTTTGGGGGGAAAGAATCGGATCGGATTATTGCTCAGTCTACTTCAGAGCTAGTAGCTGTGGATGCCCCTGATCCAATAGTCATGTTCCTCATGACCTCGGGCAGCTATTTCCGTAGTACGAATCATCCCGGGTATGCATCCCGATCATCAGGATCCCAGAATATATACGTATTGGTCATGATGTATGTACAATATAATCGAGCTTATGCATGGAACATAGCTGTTACGTACCAAATAGGGTGCAGAGAACAGGGTGCAGTAATGCCAGCCCGGGGTTTTACCAATTTTTCAGAAGCCCTACCATTTCCATTACATACCAGAGACATTACATTAGATAACAACATACACTAAGGGCATAGTGATATCGCTAACCTGGTGTATAGCTAAGCCACCAACCCGACAACACCTTGCAAGGTTCACCGTATTTTGAAAGGTTTAGTTGTTGATCACCGTAAAAGTGAATTTCTGGGGGCCTCGTCTACTACTCACATAGGTGTGTGATCGATCTGTCGAATACAAATCATCTGGTATTGTTAGGCTGTCTATCAGGCCTAGGTATTGCAAGTGGTTTTCACCTGACGAAATCAAATAACAATCAATGTCCTAGCATGTCCTCCAAGAATGGAAGGCTACTTACTATATACGTGCCCCATAGCCCCTTGCTCAGGCCGTTTCAACAAGGTTTCTACATAGTACACAGCAAATCATTATACTGGAAGCGGACGAAGTTGTTCCACGCCTAGAAGTGGCCCACTTTATATCCTCCCGTCTTGGCCGTTGGTGAATGTTCTGTGCATGGCAGCCTCGCTACCCCACTTCACACGATGTTTGCAGTCGTTTATAAACACTGCTTGCCTCCAGCCCTCCGGATTGTATACCGGTGCACCGCAAGAAATCTGCAGGCCACCCAGACCAACCGACAAGATGTTAGCCTCTTGCGCACCGGGTTTGATCACCCTCTTTGCCTCCTTGGCCACAGCAAGGTCTTTGTGGTCGACTGTGCCGGCCACGTACGGCTCCACTGCCGATGATCAGTACCTTCTGAAGACTGCATACCTTGTTGGCAACGGTAACCTTGGGGGTCAGTTGCTTCCGTACACTTCGTATAATCTCCAACTGTGCGCAGGAGCCGTTCGGTGCACGGCTCTTACTGACGGCGCGGTACATAGCCATCCCGTTCGGAGCACCCGGATCGGAGACCTTGGTGCTGAACCTGGACTCCTTGTGGTACGGTGGGCTGTTCGATACACCCGTGAGTTGTTCCGAGGCCAAGGGATCGTGTTTGTTCAAGCACACTAACACTCGTAGGACTATACCGGTGGCAACCCGCCGGCGCCTGTGTCTGACCGGTTGAACGGGATCCGGCAGTGGATCTTCCAGAACGGAACAGGAAGTAAGGCCGCGCCTACCGCAGGAGTCTTCAGTCATCCTCCCGTTTCCGGAACCAGTACTGACCTGGCGCGCAGATGTCTCGCAGCTGCTCCAAGAGCCCAAGGGGTTCGGATCCTATCCGACGTTGGGTAACCTCTCGATCCATTTCACCCCCGCGGAAGCGTACGACAAGGCCAGCTACAAACGCACGCTCGACCTCGACACGGGCGTCCACTCCACCACCTGGGCGACCGCCAGCGGCACAAACTTCACGACCTCGGTGTTCTGCTCCTACCCCGCCAAGAGCTGTGTCTACAACATCGCCAGCTCCAAGGACCTGCCCGAGCTGACCGTCTCGCTGGAAAACCAGTTCTTCGCGGGCTCTGCCAGCGCGTCCTGCGGCGCCGGCTTCGCACGGCTCGCCGGGGCCACGCACGCACCCGCCGGCCTGAAGTTCGACGCGGTCGCGCGCGTCATCGGGAAAGCGAGCACAGCCTGCGCGGCGGGGGGCAGCCTGAAGATCCCGCCCGCCACGGGCCAGGCCGCCGTTGCCATCGTGTTCTCGGCGGCGTCCGAGTACGACCCGACCAAGGGCACCGCCGCGAGCGGCTTCTCGTTCCGGGGCGCGGACCCGGGCCCCGTGGTCGCGGACCGGACGGCCGGCGCCGCGGGCCGGACGCACGCGGCCCTGCTCGACGAGCACGTCCGCGACTACACGGCGCTCGTCGGCGCGTTCGCGCTCCGCCTCCCGGACACGGCCGCCTCGGCGAAGCTCGAGACCGCGGCGCTGGTCGCGCGTTACGCAGTCGGCACCCCGGACCCGTTCCTGGAGGCGCTGCTGTTCGACTATTCGCGCCACCTGCTCGTCTGCTCGTCGCGCAAGGGCTCGCTGCCGGCGAACCTGCAGGGCCGATGGACCGAGCAGCAGTATCCGGCTTGGTCGTCCGACTACCACGTGAACATCAACATCCAGATGAACTATTGGGCGTCGGAGCAGACGGGGCTGGGCGCCGCGGTGGAGCCTCTGGTTGATTTCATCACCAACACTCTGGTTCCGCGCGGCACCGAGACCGCCCGGCTGCTGTACAACGGCGAAGGATGGGTGACGCACGAGGCGGCCAACATCTTCGGATACACTGGCATGAAGAACGATGCCACATGGACGAACTGTGAGTAGAACCCGTGACCTGGCAGCGCATGGGATCCGCGCCCTTCCGATTCTGACCAGCGCCCGCCTAGTCCCGGCCTCCGGAGCGTGGCTGATGCAACACGTCTTCGACCACTACGACTACGCCCGCGACGACAACTGGCTGGCCAACACCGGCTATCCCTTGATCAAGGGCGTCGCCTCCTTCTGGCTCTCCCAGCTCCAAGAAGACGCCTTCACCAAGGACCACTCCCTCGTGGTCAACCCGTGCAACAGCCCGGAGCACGGCCCCACCACCTTCGGCTGCGCAGACCACCAGCAACTCGTCCACCAAGTCTTCGAGGCCGTGCTCGCGGCGGCGCCGCTCCTGCCCGGCGCCGGCGGCGACGCCGCCTTCGCCAAGGCCGTCGCCGACGCGCTGGCGCGCCTCGACCGGGGCCTGCACGTCGACGCCACCACGGGCGCCCTGCGCGAGTGGAAGGCGCCCGACGCGCGGCTGCACAGCGCGCTGCCCCAGCACCGCCACCTGTCGCACCTCATCGGCTGGTTCCCCGGCTACGCGATCGCCGGCTTCGCCGCCGGCGGCTTCGCCAACCGCACGCTGCAGGCGGCCGTCCGGGCCAGCCTCGTCGCGCGCGGCGACGGCACCAGCCTGGACGGCAACGGCGGCGACTACGGCTGGCCCAAGGTCTGGCGCGGCGCCTGCTGGGCGCGCCTGAACGACTCGGCCAGGGCGTACGGCGCGCTGCAGCTGAGCTTGGTGCACAACGTGGCGCCGAACCTGCTGAGCATGTACTCCGGTGGGAAGAGGCCGCCGTTCCAGATCGACATGAACTTTGGCTGGGCGGGCAACGTGTTGAGTATGCTGGTGGTGGACTTGCCGCTACCCCACGCCGCGCCCAAGGGTGTCGTCCGAAGAGTGGTTTTGGGCCCTGCGATCCCGAAGGCATGGGGGAAAGGCAGTGTGAAGGGTCTACGAGTGAGGGGCGGCGTAGTTGTCGATTTTGAGTGGGACGCAGAGGGCGTCGTCACCAAGAACACGGTTGTCCATGTTGGCAAGTCGGAGGTTGAGTTCTTCAATGTGAAAGGCACCAAATTATAGACGACACCAAGGGCAAGGAACCAGCTTCGTAGTCTAGCCTACGTAGCCAAGTGTTCATTATTGCATTGAATTTCAATTTTGGATTTCTTGAATAGCCTCCCGCTTCGCTGCTGCTGGCCACAGCCTGATTCTGATGGCAAATGTCTGCCTCTTGTTATGGGAAGCAACAATCAAGGACAACATGGTCCTATCCGACGGTCCATGCTATCGTCGGGTAAATAATAGTTCCCACATAAACCCAATACGAATCGCCATCAATAACCTTCGTAAATACCGTGAATCGACTATCGTCCATCTGGTGACCTGTATATTCGTCGAAATCTCACTCATCTCCTGATTTGCAGTCAGAAGTCACATCGAAATCCAAATGAAAAAACTCAAGTCAACCTAACTCGACACCCCTTAATCGAGTTAGCTTCGATTACAGACACGTTAGCCGAAATAACGTCATATTAAACGAAATTCGACCACAATCACAGGTGAAAATAAACTTCAAACATTTACTAAATTCATCCAATGATTGTAATTTTCTAACGTCTATAGTAATATAAAGAAATACATATTTTGAAAAGTACAACAAACCTAACTAGCAATAAACGTTTATGTATAAGACCCGGTACTAATAACATTATCCTACTATATCTGATTATCAAATACAACAAGTTTGGCAAAAACATTCGCCAACTAACCCCCCAGAAATACAAATAACTATATTGAAAATGGCGGGATTGCAGCGAAGACACAATTTCGAAAATATACGCTCTTTAAAAAGCTATATAAGAGTTGTTTCAAAACGAAATAGAAGGAAAAATTAGCCAAATGATAAAGAAATATCTCCCAGTATGAACGTGAAAAATGGATCAAGTTGAAGATATGACTTGAGGTTTGATTTAAGTCTCAACCTAAAATAACAAATATAGATATTAAGGACGAAATAAATTTATGCGGAAGACATATTGGAAAGTTATTAGTTAAATACCTATGGAAAGCAAACGACTTGATAGTATAAAGCGCACATACGTTATGAAAGGAGCTGAAAAATATGTTTCGACTTACTTAATAAATGATGATGCTTAAACCGACGTTACTATTCATACAAAAGTCGTTAACCGGCTAATATTTCAAAACCATACAAACTAATATGATACATATAAACAAAAAGATATATATTATACGGTTAAAAAGACGTTAATTTTTTTCACTATCGTTCAATATCAACATTATAACCCTGGGGAATGACGGATAAACGTTGAAATAAAACATCAAAATACTTAATAAAAATGAATGGAAGTAATATAAACCATACTGTTGGTAGGCCTTAGACGTTGCAACATTGTCGATTCGATTGGTCGAAGAAACAGTAGTATTACGTGGTCAGATGATGGATGTATAATTCTAGGTTTGGCAGACTGCTAGCTGGTCTGCACTGTAATTTGTATGGCCAATTGCTTGGCCCGTGCCCTAGAGTGCAGTGCAGCGTACTGCACTCGACTTACACCTAATGCGTTAAGTCGGCACAAAGCAATACACTTGCAGTACGGTTAACTTTACTGTATATAATACTATTCAAACACAAAGGTTTAATGTAGGAACAAATGTAGCGTTCAACTCCTTAAAGAAAAAATAAAGCTACTATTTATACCATTCGTACCCATCGCAATCAACCTTATATTTCTATAGCATTAATATTATACTATTAGTAAACATTAAATCTTCATTCAAAATAACCAGAAGCATATAATCCACAATAAAACCAAATAACAACCAATATATGCGAAAGATAATAACGTATGGTAAACAATTCGAAACAACGAAATATATAAATAAGTTTAAATTGTAGAAACCTTTTCAACTTATTCTTCTAACTATACGATTATCCTTACCAAATAAAATCATGTGGAAAGACTTTTTGATTTAAAAAAGTGAATGATAACTAGTAACTCCAACGCCAAAAAAATTAAAAAATTAATAATGAATGACGTATCGATATATGAATTATCATATCTAGTTTCCATTAATGAAATGAATTAGGGTAATTTTTATTCCATCGTTAATTTCAACGGTAAACAAATAAGATCTTCGTGCACAATATACTTATCAAACGGAATCCCAGGAACTATTTTAAATAGATAGATAGATAACGAGGAAATTTGGAAATACAAAGATTAACTAGAAAAATTAACCTAAAATAACCACTAAATATCGAGAATAAAATGGACTTACCGCCACTTACAAACGTGTATACGAATAAGAAAGATAATATAAATTATATATCACTCATCTGGTACACCTAAGTTCAATTTACTTTGGAATATTATAATCCTAGACTCTACTTGCCATTATATAAACCAAAAGAAATTGATTTCGTGGAATTTTAAGCCAATATGGAATAGAAATAAAGGAGAATGTGAAGGAAATTTGGATAAAACGAGGAATATTGTACCGATTCGAATATTGTCTGGTCATATATAAAAATGTTTCAACTAAACGGATACTCTCCGAAAAATATATCCAAAAATCTCACTAAACCAATTATTAGCTCGTAACCCAGTTCACTACAAACAAAAAGCTCTTATATGTAAATTTGAAATTATCTCACGTTTTTCATTCAACAAGAAAAAACTTAAAAAAACGTAACCATACCCACTTTTTAAACGACTAGGTAATAGTAATAATACGAAATTGCGCGATTGTTAACCAAACAAAATCCTAGATGGAATATATTTAGGAAAATACGTACAAAATTTACATTAATTGCTTCCTAATGGATATTAAGTCGTTGATAATTTTAATTACTCGTAACACCGTGAAACCTTTCATAGTGTTTGTATAAAGTATTACCCTACCTATGATATTAACAATAGCTCACGATAACCAAACGCTGTTGACAAATTATATATTATTTCTCTTAATTGTTCAGGGTATAATTTCTCAAAGTCGAAGCTATGTCGACCATAATTATCTTTTATATTCTGTATTCCCTAATATTCATTCATCTATTCGATGTTTCAAACTACAAGTTCTATCGATAACATATTAAAAATTCTCCAACAGAGTAGAGACCCAGTTATTATTTTGATGGAGCCCTTCTTGAAATCGCTGAAGTTTTATATACAACAATATATTAATGATATTTCGACTGGTTATAGATGCTTTTCGAAAGAATAAAAACTGGATTCAATGGATAGTATGAGATTTGAATTGAATGACCAAGAAAATGATAAATTCTAATACAAAGTGTCAAAAAACATTGGAAACATTGACAAAACTTAAAAAAAATTACATTGATTTTTAAATTATGCGAATATTAAAGGGGAAAATGAAGATAAACAGTATAAATGGAGGAGTTTCTTCAACAATCAATAACCTTGGGGAAAATTGGTATTATTAAATACGTATATTCTGAAAACATTTCGACTATATCTTCTATATTTCCTATAAATAATGCGACAAAAATCAAACCAATTTCGCTTGGAACGATGCAATATACTTGTATTAAAATACTCTTAGTGATGACCATACCTGTTCTATCCGAAGATGTAAGTAGACTACCTATGAATAAATACCATGTCATCGTTAATTGTTTATTCTGATTAATGGGTAAGTAAATTTCAATAGAAACTTCGAAAAAATTATTATCTCGCCTATTCAATCATTTTACGCTACCTGTATTACTAATATAGTGTTCCTTATTAATTATAATGATTAATCGAACTCGGGCCTCAATATTTAATATAATAATGTTATGTTATTTTGTATTAAGGGTGTTTCAAGTGAATAATGATAGAAAAACATTTAAGCCATATTTTCATTTGAGTACCATCGATGGTTGAAAAGTGAAGATATTTTTACAAAGGCATTTGCGGTTGACAATAAGGAATGAAACTTGATAAATTAAAATACTTCAATCGATGAAAATTTTAAATGTAGATAGAGATAGTGAAATTCAAGCGAATTATAGCAGTTAATTATCGATAAAAAATTTGAATTATATGGTGTTAACGTCAGAGATATACGTAAAACTTCTGAGTAAAATACGTGAATAAAAGAAGATTATGCGATAATTAAATTAACATTATTCAAACAATGAATATATATATGTATACATATGTACATATTGACACATTTGAATTCAGATTGAAGAATATTCGATTCAGTAACTTTATTACGAATTTTATCGAATCAAAATCGGAAAATTTATATTTGGATTATAAATAGAATCATACGTAAAAAAATGTAGATTTTTCCTGATGATTCTTTTCAGTAATGACAAAGATGAGGTTCTCCAGACCTTGATAATTACAATGCGGAGCTTTTTGACGATATAACCTTAAGAAAAATGAAGAATATGATGCTACATAATTGTATTTCTATTAACACATATATCATGATACTATAAATACCGACATATATATTAGATAAAGTTTTACAAACCATCCTTGAAAAGTTAAAAGAAGAAGAGGAATTCATAGAGTACATACCATAAGTAAGAGGTTATAACGTCTTACTCAGGCAATGACTCTTTACTATGCACTTTCTTTATCTCTCTTTTAGGCAATAGCACACAATTATACACTTTGCAAATTCCATTTCTAGGCAGTGGTACACTATTATACACTTTACAGGAATACAACTTATTAAGTCGCACGTTACTGTACACTTTCACAAATGTGTAATCTATAGCGTTGCCGCTTATTAACTATAGAGATATATAGTAATATCTATAAAGATGATCTTTTCTTTCCTTGTGGCCCCTATTAGTAATTTATTAATAGTTATATAATTGATAGTAAAATTTATATCCGTGGTTTGGTAATAACAGTTTGATCGCAGCGTAATTTATATACGTAATTTAGTATTAATAATTTGTTTGTTATAAAATTTGTAAAGGTTTGAATTGGTAATTCTAATAGAAGCGGTAATTGAAGTAAATTCTTAGTTAATTTAGATGATGCATAATTATATAGTAATTGATCCCTCAAAGAGGACAGTTATAAAATAATTATAGTGGGGTAATTATGTAATTACTATAGATGTATGATAGCGTATAGGTAATTTCGGCATTATATATTTTGGGGTAAATATAAAAATATATATTATTATCGGCTCTAGTGAAAACTTATTTCTTTTCCCCTTTAAAGACGCGCGATCTTTGCTAACGAATATTTTCAATGGCTAATGAGAGTATACAAACCCAATCCATTATTAAAATTATATATTTTAAACCACTTTTATAGGTAAGTGACCTAACCAACCTTATATACTAACCTTGCCCGTAAATAAATTCCTTTTAAAAACAGGTTTTTAAGCGCTTTTTGACGCGTGAGCGTAAGCGCGAACAGGCCGCCGCTGCCGCCGCTCGCCGTACCGTCGTCATCCCTACTCCCAACATTACCTTATTGGGTACTATATTATCAATTCCAGGCATCCTTTTCTATGCATCCCCCCCCGCCACCGCCAGTCATACCGCCACCCCCTCTCCCCTTTTCTACCCCTCCCCTTTTCCTCAAATTATTAAGGGGAGAAATGGGAGGCTTTTAAAGTTATAAACTTTATACTTTCTTTATGAGTGAAAACCATATTAACCGTAAGCGCTATCCCTCCCTTGCTATTATAAACGCAGCTTAGTGAAGATATAATGCGGTTCGCATTACTAATCTTACCCGTACCTTATATCGTACCAATATCTTATAAACGAGGTGGTAAAGATCAACCTAATACGCCGCCTCGAGTTACGACTCGTTAAGGTACACCGCAGAGCCTCTTTAACATTTAAAGCATTAAAATGACGTACTCAGGTCTATAGCCATGGGCTGCTAATAGATATTCCCTATGTGCCATATATTGTATCCGCGGCCGCAGGCATTTCCATTGACAATTACTATTAAAACGGGGGTTGTTCGATTGGCTACCTCCGTTAAAAGTGAATTATCAATGTATACGCCCCTATTCTAGTGGTCTTTAAACTGAGGGTCAAAACATTATTAGGCCCCTACTACATCTATAGTAAGTTTACTTTAAACTTTTAATATTAATCGCGAATACAATTCTTCTACATATATAAATACCCCGTTTGGAGTACTTTTAAAAACAACCACTTTCGTAAATAACTAGAATCAGCCGATTCTAATAAGTAGTAAGCGTTAACCTGCAGATTGAAGAGACGGCAACCGCTATCTCTTATTTAAAACGGGGTCTATATAAATACTACATAGGCGAATTCGACGACGTTATCGCACTTCGCCGTAGAAATGGTAAAAAAAACCCTGCGCCTCTGCCTAAGAGCATGCAGTCTAAGGTGCGGGACTACCCATCCGGTAGCATTAATAGCGTTGTCGATAGTAGAGATATTAATAACGATAGCAGCGATGGAGAAGGTGGTGAAAAAGATGGTAATAACGCGATTCTACCTTCTTTCTCTCCACTCGGTAACGATTAGCAACTTATTTTTTACTAGGCCAGTGCGCCTGATTATAATATAAATCGTTTCACAGTAATAAAAATTTTTATTGAAAAAATCGTAATATAAGTACTAAATAAGCAGTGATAATGTGTTTAATAAAGTTATAAGTCGTAAAAAAAAGTAAGAATACGTTAGAACGTGTATAAATAGTAAATAAAAATAGAAAATATTTATAAAAGCGGTGTAAATGAAATATTTATATTACGATGAAACATAGAAAGCGGTACAAATGGTGGATTCAAACGGCGATTTTTTTTTTAAAAAGCGGTGTCAACATATAAAACAAAGAGAAAAACATTAAATGTAAAGCTCCAAATGTTTAATCTAGATAATGTCGTAAAAAAATTTCCCATAATACTAACGTAAAGAGATATTGTGAATGCGAACTCCCCAAATGAACCTTTCAAGGCATCTTTAGTTATTAAATATATAGGGTTAGATTTCCCGTCGATCTATCGTGTTTACTCAATTTTGCGGCGCTTATATAATTCGGTTAAAGCCATAATATCGATTATAAGGCATTTATCGTTCGTAGTTCCGAGTTTAACAAATTATTCGTAAAATAAGAAAGAGTTAATGTAAAATATTAAAGGAACGGGTTCTAAACAAAGGTTTGCAATAATTATTCGAACCTTTATTACTATTGTAATTTCAGAGTCAAAGCCTCTAACCATGTCGTAAATCTCTGAAATCAAGACGCTTCGTATAAACCGCTTTCACTTAGTCGATATTCAATAAAAATTCATTATCATAAAGCGTAAATCTGTTTCTTACCGGTATTTCTTTACCTAAAAAGAAAGAGAATCCTATTTACGATCCATAATCGGTATCATTAGCGAAAACCCCGTCTAAAACAAAAGAATTAGCAGTACGTACATTGAAAGATTTAAATTATAGGCCGCCCTTTAGATTGTACATCTTCTAGGTAAGGTGCTTGTTCAACACATTTTATACATTTTCCGAGAGTTCGGTTTAACATTATACAAAGACTGAAAGATCAAATACCGCCTTCGGTTATACAACTAATATAACACAAACACTACGTATGCGTTAGCATTTGTATTTGTAGGCTTGTTTTATGTTTTCCAGATTAGTAATGGTGACTTTATTTAATTGTACCTTGTACGTAAGGTTTTAAATACCGTTCCGCATAGTGATCATCGCGCCGTTAACATATATCATATGGTTCTCCAATAGGTACGTTATGGGCTTCGCTTTTAAACTGACTTTTAAAAGCTTTTTCTCTTTACCCACGGAAACGAAAACGTTACACAACATTATGGTATTACCCGTTTATATATCTGTTAGTGTAAAACCTTTAAAATATATTATTAAAACCCATAGGTATGGGTCGAAGGTCGAATCAGCTATTTTGAGCCGTTGCTTATAATTCCTTTGGTAAATACTATATGAGTATATACCAAACTTAGTTAGTCCGTAACACGGTTTCATAAAACGTAAAATCCTTCCGAGTCAGTAGTGTTTCCGGAGCTCTGTAGGTATATAGGCGTAAATACGGAGTTTAAGACGCTCTTTCAATTATTTAGAAGCCTGTGAAATATTACGAAGCTTAATATAAAGTTTGTAAAGCGTACGTACAAAGGAGGCTAACTCTAAAATCAAGTGATAGCTTACTCTTTATCAAGTGAGAGATTAAGTAATAATATTTGTATTAACGGTTTTATTCTATTTTTTAACAATATGAAGGATTTTTTATAGAGTTTGCTAGCCTTTTCTTTCACTTCGTATACTAATCGTATAAGAACAATTATATAGGTGATATAAATCGTTAGTTTAAACATTTTAAATCAAAAAACGTCTTATTCTATTGAATCAATAATATTCGTTTAAGTAAACTGTTCAAACGAAATACCTATAGTGGTAATAATACCGTCCTAACAAATCTTTAAGCTTAATTTACGGCTCGCCGTTTCCTTTCACGTAATAAAATAGTTCGTAACGAAGGCGTTAAAGCGTCTTTTTGTTTTGAAACCAAATAAGCACCCTCAGAGGCGCGGTACTGGTTTTGTTGGTAGAAGCGATCCAGTCTCATTTAAAAGTAAAGATTTAGATATGGTATCCGGCGGGTATATAGGATTTGGAGTCGTCTTAGATTCGTGATCCTAAAAGTTACTTCGTCTATATTATTAGGTGAATTGAAGTTTCGGATCGCTTTAGTTTACTTCTTTCCTTTTATATTACCATATTATCATGGATAAAAATAAATTCGTACTATCTGGTCATATCAAGATTATATCACAACTTTTGAATCTATAAATTTTCTTAAAGTTAATTTATCCGCCCCCAGTTCTTTAAATAAGGGCTTTAAATTATAATACTAAGTCTCCAACGCCAATTTCACGTAGGCTATTTCTTGTAACTAATACTAAAATTAGTTTTCATCTACTTTCATCATAAGTAATCGACTCATAATTGGCGTTTAATCCAAATTTAGTCGTATACTAAGTAATTAGTAAACTAATATCTGACCTTACCTTATACTATATAATGATTTTAAAAATCTTTAAAGCTCCATATACTTTTCCATGAGTATTATTAAAACGTGGTAAGTTTTATGTTTAGTTATAAATTAGTTTCCTATAGTATTTGTTTTAACCTCGGCTTTCGGAGCTTTTTCTATAATGTTTTTTTTCCCATAACCGTATTTCTAGCGTTGAATCTATTTGGATCTGATTTCTACCTTCGGTTCAAAACGTGGTAATTAATTTCGGCGACATATTTTTTGGTATTCCAATCCTCACCTTAAATTTTCTCGGCTTCAAATATTAATCCGAAGCTCGTTTATAAGCATATAAAAGTTTTAAACGATATTACAAAGATTGTATAAAAATATTTCAAGTCTTTTTTTAACTTAAATAACGTAGAATCTAAGTTTAGGTGTCCATCAAATACTTTTATAACTACTTATATAAATAGGTTATTTATCTTGTATTCCTATTCAAAGGCCGCCTAACACTTTCAGAACTTCGTCAACAAAACGATAAACACTTTTCATAGGTTTTTATTAACATCTTCATGCTATTCTTTTACAGATTTCCATATAATACTAATCCAGTCTTTATCGTAAAGCTCGTAATCAATTTCTCGATCGAAGTGCGATTTCCAGCGGTTATAACACTTCATAACTATATTAAAGTACGTAAGATTGTACATATACCACTTTAAAGCTTACTTGAATAGTATTTCTGGTAAGATAAAATGAAATGTAATGGTTTAATATTCGGTTTTATATATATATATATATATTTAGTATTATATAGATTCTATTATTTAACAAGTTGTATGTTTTACCTTTTTGATTAACGGTTTTGTCTTATTGTTTATTAAAGTTTAGAAAATTTATAAGATCGCTCCTAGTACTTAGGAAATAGTGCGGTAAGAGTTTACGGTCAGGGTTGTGATTAGTGAATATTAGTTCATAAGATTTGTATTATCGTTTTACGTCACTTATCGTATTATCAGCCGGGCTGTTCTCCTTATACGCGCCGCTTTTATTTCGGAAAAGCGGGTAATTTACTATATTCGAAGTGTAATTTTATTTATATCTTATTTTATTGAACGTTTCGGTAATGTTTAGCATTCGAACCAAGTCGTTCATAATCTATAATACCCTTTCTCCTCTCTTATTAATTCCTCCAACTTCGTCTACACTTCACGGCGTGTATTTAGCCTTACTAAACGCCTCACTCCTTTTGTTTGCGGAGTCTTTTCTTGTTGCCTATCTGTTATTTCAAGAAGTCGGTTCTATTGTTTTTCTAACTAGTATCTTCTTGTAAATTTCACGTCTATGACTTTATAGTTGGTTCATTTGAACATTTAAATAAATCGAGCTATTCCAATGATATTTCCGCAATGCGGTTGTTATTACCACTGGTTATATTAATGACTTTACTCCGGTGTTATTCACCGAGAATTCTTAAAATTATCCTGTCAACTTTGCGTCTCCTCTCTGGCCTCCAGTTCCAGAAGTTCTCCATAAAGTTATCAAATAAATCTTATTATTTAATATCTCTGTTACGATAGTTAAATATTATATTTATGATATATGTATTTGCCTTTCAAGGATCCAAACTGTGTTTTTAATTTTCAATTTTACCATTCTATAATTTGAAGTTCACGTGCTTAATAATATTCTTATGAAATGATATACTTAGAAACAAATACTATATATATATTAGTTAACTTCATTTCAAGTACTTGGAATTGACTTTATAACTGTAAAAGTACGAAGTGTATTAAAGCGGTTAAAAGATAGATTTATAAGTATACTAGAAATATTAAAGTGGAATAAACGTTGAATTTACGTAGTAGTAGAGTGTTGAGTACGCTTGAAATATAACATTTAAAAAGATTCGGTTTAAATAAAGACTTAAAGTATGTAATATAAAGAGAAATACGGTGTAGTGAAACGCATAAATTCATGCGTTCAAATGCTTATTAACGTGAACGGAATTGAAAAATAATGACAATGAAACGTAATCATAAGCTAGTAAGCGTATGAAATTCGCCTTTTAATGCTGTAAAAACGCCATACTAGCTCAACGGCTAGTAAATTTAACCGCTATAAATAATAAATTCAAACAAACGGTATATATTTAGCTGAATGGGGAGAAGAGAACGGAGAAATTCGAATAGAGAAAGGGGAACGGGGTATAATAGGAATAAATAACATAAAAATTTAAAGGAAATGATATGTAAAGCTCAGTGTTTATATTTGGCTTATGGTATACGTTTGGTGAACGGTTTGGATATCATATTTTAGTAACTTTTAGCGTTTATAAGAAGTTCCGGTATTATATTTCAGCCTCTTTGAGTGTGAATGGAAGGGGTGAGTATTTTATTTTAGCCGCTTTTAAAATATATAAGAGGTTTGGATATTATATTTAAATCGGATGGGTTTTAACGAGGGGTTTTAAAACTTCATAGGTTGCGCTCACATGGCCTAATAAGTAATAATATGCTATTTAAAAAGTACACAGGTATGTTCAAAGCACAAAAACGAATGAACGTATAAATTAACGAGACTTTGAGTGAATAGGACATTGACTGAATGAATGAAATTGTATTAAAGTTATATTTTTTAAAATTACATCGGATTTCATTTTTTTTACGCTTCAGGGTTTAAAAATGTACCCGCGTACTCATACAATCCTTTATAGTTTTTATAAATCGTAGTATCAAAACACGGATTGTTCAAAAGTTATCACATTCCATTATAATTATTGAACTTAGATTTATCCATTTTTATTTGTTCATTTATAATCAATTAAATCAGGATCGAATTAGTATCGGTAAGGTTCTTGCGTATTTACGTCAACGTAAAAGAGTAAAAGTGTAATAGTAAAGGTTATAAATATCAAAGTAATAAGATAAGTTCAAAGGAAGAGAGGTATCTTGAAAGTGTATGCAATAGGTAAAGGGTTATAGACTTTTACTCAAGTAATAGTACAATACTATGCATTTTACTAATCTCCCTTGTAGATAATAACACGCTATTATACATTTTTCAAATGCTACTTTAAGGCAATTTAAGGATATTTTACAATTTTCAGAAATGCACCTTATATACTAGCACGTTACCGTGCACTCTTGCGAAAGTGAAACCTGTAACGTGGCCGCTTACTAACTATGGAAATATATGGTAATATCTACAAGATAAAAGTAGTTTTGAGAGGTTACTCCCATTGTTAATAATAAAAAAACATGCGTAAAAAACGTTATTCAATATATACATTAACGATTACAACAGATTATTAAATAGATTTGGTGTGATGTTGACCTTTTTCCATTCGTCATATTTCCTATAAATCCATTTTGACTGAATCAACTCAATATTATCCAAATCAATATCATTTAGAATTAGGATATATTACTTAGTTTCTCAACTTTGGCTTCAACCCGTCCATCCCTAAAAATAAACGTCAAAAGTATTCAAAAACAAGTCAAATTATAGAAATATCCTACATCAAACAAAATTTCAGAGGAATAACTATATTTTCCCACTCATATCACGAAATCTATTCCTATCAAAACGTTATAAGCCGTTATATTCAAGATATCATACATGAAAAAAAAAATAACTCTAATCGTTTGTAAAAGAAACTTCTTAAAATAAATACAATGTATATAAAAAAAGTTTCAATAGATGGGGAATATATCAAAGCATTCATAAGAATATATTTATAAATGCCTCAAAAAAAGTTTACATAATATCTAACCTCTTTTTTCAAGACGATGTAGTAATTAATTTGATTAATGAAAGACTTCAAAATACGGCTTCTCAATCATAATAACAGTCGACAAGTACTAAATTGATAGACTAACTGATATTACATATGAAAATTCAAACAGTTTTTAATAACTATTGAACGATGTGAAAACACGATATACAGTGTGAGAAAAAGAAGTATTAACTATCGTGAAATACATCAAAATATATAGTCAATTAAATGAACATTGCAGACGATTATATATATCGATTATATAACTTGAATCTTACTACTAATAGGTCTTACTATACTTACCTTCAGGTTTATATAATGGATGGAATGTTTAGAAAAGTTTCATAATCTAATTATAAATTGTCAAGATACAATCAAAATAATTAAAATCGCAAACGATGCTTGGTAATTATCGGAACGAACGGCACAATAATTTAAATAAAACGTGAGAATTCATTTGTTGTAGGCAATTAGGAAATGTATATCTTCTTGTCCACTCATACTTAAAAACCTAAAAACGGGAATCCTTCTTCTAATGGGAGTATTATATGTATACTAAATATAATACTTGAGGTCATGATAGACATTACGAATGTCAAGAAAAATCAATCAATATAACGATATCAAACCGTACCCTATCAAAAAGTTTAAAATAATCGAAAACTTTTCCATACTAGTGGGGAAAAAAAGGTAAAAAGAAACGCCTTATATTTCAATGTTAACGAATTTTTCTATTTCAACAAAAACATAATTTGGAATGCGCTTTTTATATGAGACCAATGTAAGTGGATTCAGTACTACAATCCGGTCAGAAATAGTATGAATACTTTCATCTTCGAACTTACGTTAACTTTCTTGGCATCGGTGCACATACTACCTTATTAATGAGGGTAGAGTACCTACACTATAAAACCAAACAGTGACTACTGCCGAAAACAATTCTCAAGTCTAATCGCTTTTAATACCATTGATTTATATGAATTTTTTTCCACTATAACATCTTTAATCGGCTTTATTATCACTCGAGTCTTTTTCGGCAACCACTTTTTGGTCATAAGGATCGTTTTGAGCTCGGCATATCACATGCGTAGCGGTGTATCAAAAGATAAGCTCTTACAGCTAACGATTACATCCCTTATCACTTATGCTAACGTAGTCGCTCAAATTTGGACTTGTACCATAATGTAAGTTTGATTTCATTTTCGAATTAAGGTCTTGAAAAAGACCTTTATCATAAGAGCTCGCACTTGATGGCTCCATTTATTCATTTATTTATTTACTTTTAAGCCGTCATTTCCTATACCGGCCTCCCGCAAGTTTAGCGGGGCTTTCAACCTTACTTTGTATACTTTTTCCTTTGTTGTCCACAAAAGACTTTCCACGGCACACCATCCGCTTAGTGGTAGACCCTATTTTACGATTCTTTATACTTTTTAGGTTTACGGTCCGTGGCAAAAGGTGTTTTGGTTTGTAAATTTTCCACCAAGTTGTGAAGTATATCTTCCCTATAGCTAAGTGATTTCCACTTAGATATTTGTGTTCTATAATCCCTTTACTCTTTTAGGGCTATCAGATCCTCGATTTTAGTAGGTGTCGAGGGGGACTGGAATAGCCGTATAATATGTCCCAGATAAGGCTACAGTTTTCACGCCCTTATAGGACTTCAAGCTGTAAGGTACATTAAGGCCTTCATTAGAAAGATAGCTTAAGGTTTGATTCCTGGTAAAGGATTGTATTTTGTATTTCTGTTTTATTAATCAAGGTTGTAAAGCGCGGTAGACTTTTCTTTATAAGTATATCTGGTTGAAATACTTTTCCGAAACACCTAGTGGTGCTTGTTGTACTTTACCTAGCTCGTAGACAAACTAAAACCAATATGGTCCATATTTATAATCAGAAATAGATTTGTAGCATATAGTGAGGACCAATATAGTTTATTATGAAACCCCAACAGTATTCAACACATCCGTACAACATATTATCTGAAAATTAGCTATATTTATTTAAGATTAGTTTCTCAGCCTTATATAATTATTTAGTTAGGAACAGGATCTTCGCAATAGTTTTATTAAAGGATTATATGGTATTGCTTTGAAACAAGAATTTTCGAACTGGCTGGTTGTTGTGTGTAAGAACATTCAAGTTGCGAGCCTTCCAACTGATACACATACCTCATACATTAGTGAGGATCACACTGTACAAGCCATGTTGTGTGAATGGCGCCGTGATGGTGAATTTTCAAAAAATTATGATAAATACTTTGTCGTAATGTCAATATTACATAAATTGAAAGGGGTGGTATAGTGTCCATCCAAGTACGCTCATACTGTAGAGTATATTGGAATATACGAATTATATGTATCATTCAATGTCTCCTGATCAATTGGTGCAAATTGTTTGCTAATAATACTCGTCAGATCATAAAATATTATCGGAATAGACTTCGCGGAGGAAATCAACCCAAAATAATTCAAAAGCGATACTTATCTGTTTTCCATAGTAAATGTTTTCTCGAATTTGTTGTTTTACAAATCAATTAAAAGTCTGACAAGGAAAAAGATTCGCAAGACATGAAAGTTCATTACAGATATCCTTGGATATTGAAACGAAGATTATTCCAATAATATAGAATATTTTAAAACCTAGCTATTTTAAAAATATTTGCTAAAAAATATACCAAAGTTATGAATACCCAACATAATATGATTCCTCAGTTGAATGTGTCAAATTATGTTTAAAATTAATCAAAAACATACTAATTAAATTTGTATATACACGGAATTTCAAAAAAGCGAAAAAAAGCTAACAATGATCCCTACAGTTATAAAAACCGTTAATGATAAATTTTCAATGGTTTTTCTTATACAAATTTCGAGTAGACGTTTGATCAACCCATTCTATTACTCAAAATAAGTTGGAAATATATTCTAAACTTAAACTGAACATAATTGACATCTACTTCTACTAGATTTTCAAAAAATGATGAGGTAATGCACATCGACTTTGCAAGTCGTCGCGAAAATATATAAACACATGTCGCAAAAAATAGATTAATAAAAAAGATGAAAGCTAGACCTTCTCAACCTTATAAGTTTCGCATCAGTAATTGAGTATATGAAGTTGTATTGAAACCGCGTATTATTAAGTTCAAAAGATTCATCTTCAATAATCGAAAGAAATTCCTAATAAATATTCGGGTACCATATTTCAAACACCACTTAATGGGATTATAAAGGATAAATCATTTGGTATCACCTGTATCACTTTATATTAAAGATTAAATTTCAATAAACAAACAAAGAATGGTAAATATGAACTCCTTGAAATTACAGATATAAAGACTAGAACAATAGTAAGTAAAATGATATAAAAATAATACCAGTATTTAAAACGTGATAAATGTATAAAAACTAGTGATAATGATGACGATTAATCTATATGGAAGTTATATAACAACTTCTACTTACATTTACGTTATCATAGTAATAGTTATTTATTGTAAACAAAAAGTGTTACCCTTTTGAAAAAGTCAACTATAAATTCAAAATATTTTACTAAACATTTTCAATACATTAATATTAACTTCGTAATACTGTGTTTAACTCCATCATTCCTAATATTTTTCTTACATCAATTTTTTCCCTTCACATCTATTTTTCTTTTAACACATTTTTATTTCCCATCAAAAAAAAAAACTCACTCTCCCTCCAAAATTTGCAAGCGAATGACGAACTATGGTTGATTATGAAATATAAACTGCGCCCAAAAAGCCGACCAATGAAAACTACCCGTATTACATTCAAATATTGAAATATTAACTTTACCATAAATATAAACCGGATCAAATTGGAAATCTTTAATAACCTATTTAAATAAATGAATAAAAATTTGAAGACTGATGAAATCCAAATATTCTTAGACCTAAAAATATAGGTCATGTATAATAGGTATTGAACAAAGGATATGAAAAGGGCATAGTAGTTAAATTACTTAAAAATTCACATATCGACGAGATCGATGGTGTAAATAAGGATTTAAACTTTCAAAATTACAAAGGATGGACGATCGAGATCGTAGGTAAAATTCATAAAAGTTGCTACAAAAAAGAATACATACTTGACAACGTGAACGAGATAGTTATAATGATCAAAATTTATTCATTAATAATATTTCATAACTAGGTATAAGTAATTTCGATAAGCTTCAACCTTATTCAAATATTGATATAATCACTCACTTCTTGAGTTTAATATAAGTCATCACTAGTTTATGTAACACAATATGTGCTACACAAAATTACAAGAACCAAACACTCGTATGGTTCTCAAAAAAAATGGATTTTAATACTGAAAATATTTGTTGGTATAACCACTGGAAATAGAATAAATCATGCCTTTATCAAAAAAAAATTTAACAATAATATATTTTTAGATTGAAATCCGTTCATAAAATAAATAACAATATAATTTTCTTTTAAACACTATAACTTGTTACATAAAAAAACAGTACGCATAAAAGTATTAAGATTGAATCCTTCGTATGAACGAAAAGAACGATAAATGGATTAGTATCGTTAACTTAATTAATAAATTTGATTTATATTTTCAAATAATTAACAAAGAGATATTAAACGAATATCAATATTGATACTTCAGGCATTTAGATCTTTTATAAAGAATACATTCTATGTTTCTATAATCGGATGCTATTCGAAACGAAAAACCATTCAACTGATTTGCTTTTTCTTCCCATCGCAACTTCCGATTACAGGTAACGAAATCGATTTTTTTATGAGCTTAGTAACGATTATAGCATAGCGAGTAACTTGAAATCAAAAGATGCCCCGTAAACAAATATAAAAATATCGAATTTTTTTTCTCAATCGTTGTTAAACATAGTACACACATGAATCCTTGAATATATAAAGAAGATATGAATATGATATCGGCGACAAAACATCAAGTTCACTACCTCGCAAAATATTAATATCGACAAATTGAATTGCGGAATCAATTGAACCAAAAGGTACATTAAACGTTGATTAGAATCACGTTATTGAAAACATCAGAGACACCATTAACAACCGAGAGGAATTATTATCGTAAAAGGGTTTCAATAGTTAGATAAACAATATACAAAGGAATCCGTTAATACCAAGATCACCAAAGCTCGTTCCCTCATAAATTCGTTTGATTTTAAAGACAATAACGATAATGATAAGGATTGAGGTTGATGATGATGGTGCTGCATGGATAGCTGGGCAATAAGCCCTGCGTATTAACTACGCTATTTTTAACATATTTGGAATCATGGCTTCGAGGACTTAGCCACACAAAAAGTGAGGTCGAGATGGTAGCCAGTGCTGCCTCTTGTTATGGGAAGCAACGATCAAGGATAATAGGGTCTTATCCGACGTTTCATTTTATCTTCAGGTAAATAATAATTCCTATATAGACCCAATACGAATTACCATCGATAACCTTCGTGAATACTGTGAATCGACCATCGTCCAATTGCCCTTCATCTCGTGCCCAGAATCACAATCCTTCAGCCCACGAGAACAGTCGGAAGGGAAACCAGCAAAGGGAATATGCTAAAACATCGAGAAGATGTCGTGATAGTTCCTACGAAGAACATATTCGCTGGCCTTCGCTTACTATGGTACCAGACTGTGGTACCAGGGGCTCTCTGGCATATTGCCTTGTCTTGCAGTCAGTCTACTGTCCAAGACTGTTACACTGCAACACCGCCGAGGCCGGGACTTGTTCAGACACGG
Organism: Anisogramma anomala; assembly: GCA_038502455.1. Classification (NCBI taxonomy): domain Eukaryota; kingdom Fungi; phylum Ascomycota; class Sordariomycetes; order Diaporthales; family Gnomoniaceae; genus Anisogramma; species Anisogramma anomala. The sequence goes on along the minus strand of JASMMZ010000007.1, from coordinate 6,139,029 downwards.
AGAATTATGCTGCTGCCGAATGGGCGACAGACGCGCTTGTGGATAGCCCAGTGACCCAGTCGCCTGGCACTGCTATGGAAAGGTGTTCATAGTAGCACCGTCTGTGGAAGCGTGCCGCACAAACGTCAGTTCTGGTTGGGGACAGTGCTTACGGTATCTTCCGAGACCGATTGTGACGTTGAATGCTCGATAGTCGTCCATGGGAAAAACTCGAGGTGGCGCCTTGTGTGCAATCGTCGTGGAAGGCGCCCTGTGCCTTCCTCCCTATTGGCGAAGGAAACCTTGGATCCTCAAGTGCACCAACACTGAGGCGAAGCTTCTCACTCGTCTCCTTCATGAGGAATTGAAAAAAAGCACGTTGGTATCAAGTTGAGGGTTCCCCCGAGCCCTTCCTCTGTGCCGCTCCCATGATGCCGTCAAGATGCATATAGAAAAACAGAGACATGGCTACATCGGCAAGTAGAACGCCACTGAAAACGGCCCCAATGGCATGGCACAGGCGTTGCCCTCAGAACTGAATAAATCCATGCCACGGAAGGTCCGTGCCTCCCATCCCAACACCAGCCGAGCCCCGAGCCTGCCCTCCACCCTGACAAGCCATCACCGCCTCCGCCGCCGCCCCTTCCTGCTCGTGCTCGACCTTCCGCTGCGTGCTGCAAGCCGGGCACAGCCCGTCCACCACGTGGTCCAGCCCCTCGCTCTTGCACTTGTGCCCGCACGGCCGCGTGTGGCGGTTGACCTCGATGACCAGCGGCCGGGCCGCGCCGGCGGCGTCGATGACCGGGTGGCCGCAGGCGTGGACGACGCGGACGCGCCAGCAGACCTTGGTGGTCGGGATCATGATCTCGTAGCCGTGGACCTCGACGGTGGCGGGGAGGGGCGCGGCCTTGGGCTTCTTGGGCTTCTGGGAGGCGGCGGCGGCGGCGGCGGCGGCGGGCGGTCTGGCCTGGCGCTTGCGGCGCTGTCGCTGTCGCTGCTGCTGGGTCTGCCGTTGCGCCTTGGGCAAGGGGATGCCGTTCGCCTGGAATTCGAATGCGTTGGGCCCAGACTGTGGCATCTCTGCTGGCACTGGAGCCTCCACGGGAAACATGGAATCGAAGTCCATCTCGAGGGATGGCTTCGTGTGGGTGTTCGGACTCGTTGATCCTGGCGGAAAATTGGCGCTGGAGAAGATGGCACCGTCAGGTCAGGCTGCATGTGTGGCTGTCTCGTGGCAGTGGCGACCTGCCCATGTTCTCGAAACGGAAATTCGCGGGTTTTATGTTGCCAACACCCCCAGGCTTTGGGTCCCGGGGAGATATCACACTCCAGGCTCTCGAGACACAGGGCGGACAAAGAGACAAAGGCATTCTATCATCAGTCCAATACCTCACATCCGAGGTACCTAGTACTTTTTGCCAGTCAAGGCATGCTTTGTTGACCCTGTAACTATGGGGCACGCCTTCTGCTACAGGTTCACTGACCAGGTGTTTTCTTCCAGCAGGACATGGTCCCTTCCACAATACACTTCTCACTTACAACAGCTTGGAACAACAATCAAATGATCATGTTTGGAGGTCATCCCAATGACCTCTGTCTTGTGTACTTGACGTGATCTTACCCACCATCATCTGCTCGAAATTCACTACTGAGAGGTCCTTTGCATCAGAAAGCCCCCCCACCCCCAATGTGCCTATGTGCAAGCACCACGGCTCTATGGCCAAATTCAGCTGGCCAGTTTCCCAGTAACTACAGTGACTTTAGCTGCCCTTTGTCCTCTGTAGCTAGACAATCCTCTGCAGTACAACTCCGATCAGCACCAACGAAACAGGCCCAACTGCAAATGGGGGCCGTGCAGGATATATATATTTATTATAAACTTGGATGCTTGGTAGAAGGTGACCCACATGGCATTTTTGACTTATGGTGCTTGCTAGTGGTGGCTCAACTGTAGATTGTCACGCTATCTTCGTACTATTTCAGGGCAGTAGGATTCATCTGATGACAGCCTTGTTTTTTTCACAATGACAGCGCCGAGCTACCTGAACTGTTTTGGTGGGCATGAAAAGGCTTCGACAGTATTTGTTATTGTTCATTCAGCTAATACTAATTCTACATCGAGTCCAAACTGTCACATGCCTAAAGAATTCGATCTGGCCAGTTTGAGTTAGTGCGGCCACCGACTCTGCAGTGGAAGGAGCATGTTGGAATCCATGGTTTTGTTCTGCCCGTGTCATTCCTACCTGACGTACTAGTAACCAACTATCTTGGTCACCTTCAACATCGAAAACGTGAATGCATGCATTCTTATCAGGCTAGAGCTATCGAATGTGGTGGTGGCAGGTGCGATAGCCCACCAGCCGTATATTTAGTCAGACTTCATACCCTCCGAGGTAGTCACTTGGCTTTCTGTCCACAACATTAATATTACTTTGTCACATACCACTTTACTTCACTCATGTAGCTTGCCAATAAAGCATGCACTCCTTCATCGAATACCCCAGATTGGAAAACCATGGCAAAGCTGAACTAAAATCAGCATCAAAAGCAGTATCAGACACAAGGCTAATTATTTTTTTCAGCAGCTGCTCTGACTGGCTCTTGGACCATGGAGGTCAGCACATGGTAGTGCGGTCGTTTTATACAACCTGAAGAGCCCAGAAACTGAATTCAACAATTCCAAGACACAAGTCGACAACCTACCTGCGGTAGCTCATCAATCCACAACACAGCTACCCTCAACACCACCCACTCAATATGCCACTAAATGTGGTCCACATGAATGGGGATGTGCCCTCCTTAGAGAGCACCAGGAAGCGATCACACGATCAAGAACCTTCTTCGACATCCGACACTACCAGCCCCAGCCCCAGCAAACAACGGCGCACCCTGGCCCAGCCAGATGATGAAGATGCAGCAGCCGTCACACTACCAGACAACACCAGCGACGGAGACCAGTCGGTCTTGCCCCCGCCCCCACCGTCCCCCCGGCCCAAGTCCCTGTCGCTGGACGTGCTCGAGCCAGCCATTCCTCTCCCCGCTCTGCCTGAGCCCCCTGAGCCCCCGGCGCTGTTCGCCGTGCAAGAAGGCGCCATGCTCGCGGCAGAAGAAGATGGCCACACGCAACAAGACGGGACGCAAGGCACCGAGGCCACACACGCCAGGCTCGTGGGTCCACCGCCAGTGGTAGTGGACACAAACGGCAACATCAACTGCGTCGGCATGCGAGACGGCAGCGCCAACAACCGAGGCTGCACGAACCTCGTCGCCTCGCACCACAACGTCGGCTGCACGAACCTCGCCGCCTCGCACCACAACGTCGACTGCACGAACCTCACCGCCTCGCACCACAACGTCGACTGCAGGAACCTCACTGCCTCCAGCTACAACACCGGCTGCTACAGCGCCAGGGATATCAACCATTGCGAGGTGAGCTTCCGCCGGCCCCGCCCTGCCGCCGCCGCCTTGTCCGCCCGCGAGACAGTTTGCTGACCCATCAGGTTGTGCTTGTAGGGCTGCAGAAGCTGTGGGCGACTCGAGTACTGCACCAACATGGAGCACTGCGTCAAGATGGAGGATTGCCACGACTGCCGCAACTGCGTTCGCAGCGAGAATTGCAGCGGTCTGCGCTTCGAAGATAGGAGGAAGAACATCCAAAGGACCCCGCCGCACCCCGGTTAGGCTACCAAGAATACGGAGAAGAAGCCTTCAGGACCGTGCGACGAGCTGGCGAGCTTGGTCACGGTCAATGGCAAGGAGACATCAGGGGCTCGGCGGGACGTGTTGGGGGGGTTTAGACAAGACAAGAAAACAAAACTTGCTGATCAGGAACAGATATACTCGCCGACATCAGGAGGTGTGCGCGAACACTGACAGGCGACGGCCTCAATAAGTGAGAGATCCGGGGAAAGCTGAACGCCCAGGGGCTTGGACATAAGCACCAGGGAATTCAATACGAGGAACTGTCATTTGGGAGTACATTACATAATAGGAAAGCTAGTGGCTAAGCCAAATACAAGTAGTAGGCAACAGGCTCCGCTTGGGAATGCGGAGAATGATAGTCTGTACGGCGACCTTGCTGACAAATCGGCTTTGCAACGAAACCCACAATGGCATTTATCACGGCTGTACTATAGTAGGGAAGCGAGAAGAACCAGCCAAGGCATTTCCTCCGTCGCTCAGGTGTCAGCTTGGGCAAGAGGGATGAATACTAATAAGTTGGGTTGGTGTGCCGAAGTGTTATTGATATGACTTATACATATACCCATACCTACCGATTCCCCCCCCACCCCCCCCGAAAAGAATTGAATTATTGACTATGTATCTTATCATTATCGGTTGAATGCAATATATAAAACGTGATTCCAAATATATCTTAACGTTCCACTATGTTTGTGTCAAAATATGCAATGCCAGAGAAGTTTAACAGCATGATACAAATTGTGAGGCAGTGTAATTGCGATTGCATTGCATGGTTATTTCAAGCCGATAACAGCGTTTCTAAGAACCGAATTTGACACAAGTAGAAATGGAATTTTGCACGAGATGATCTTTCCACAAGGTAAGTTTTTAGTGGTTACTGGATGCATTTTTGGGGGGCAAATTTATGCTACAAAGTCGACCTCAGGTATTTTACCACGTTCAAAAAGGATTAAGTATCGTATACACGCGCATTTCGAAAATCATTAATATTAAAATTCATTGGAAGTTAGATGAAGAAGTTGAGAAGAATTTCATACAGGTGAAAAGAGAATTTTGCAAAGGTGGGTTCCTCTAAAAAATATGTTTTTATGGGTCAATATATTTATATAACTGTTTCTCTCACTTTTTGATAAATATGAATTAGCTGATTTGGAAATTCATTGATTCAATATTCATGAAGCATAGTTCATATTATTTATTATTTTCATTACATTAAGCTCGTAGCTTGAATATGGATTATTTGATATGCCTGTATAATGCATTTGTCACTATAAATATATTGAATTTCTGTACTTACAGATTCTGGGTTGTTTAAAATGATTTAATTTTCGAATACTGATAAATTGATATAACTGTTTGAATAGTACTACATGCAGTGCAGTAGGTCAACTTTACTTACAGGAAAGTTGACTGAACTGCAAGCTGAGGGTATTGTTTGTGTAGACTTGCCGCATTGGGTGTAAGTCGAGTGCAGTACGCTGCACTTTATACTAGGGCACGAGCCAAGCAATTACCCATACAAATTACAGTACAGACCGGCTAGCGGTCTGCCAAACCAAGAACAATACATGCACCACTTGACCAATGCAATACTACTGTTACTTCGACCACGATTCGAATCGACAACGTTGCAACGATCTAAGGCCTTATTAACACTGATCAGTGTTTATTGGGTTAAGCACAGATTGGGTAAATAAAAGAAGAAGCTACTTTCCGGTTACTGTTATGGACTTAGGCTGTGAGCCGTCAGTCTGAGATATGAGTTATGTGCATATTGAGGTGCGCGATAAAATACGTTTCGGAAACAATTATAATAATAGCGTCGAGGCCTGAGTTACCCGTAAAAAGTAAATAATAGGTAGTTTAAATCAGCGCAGTAGTAAGGGATTCGTAAATGGGAATATGGTGGCGAAGCCGTAAAACCTTATCGTCGTTTATTAAATATTTTGAAATTGAAATCTTCAACATGCGATCGTTGTTGATACAAATATCCGTTGGAAAATATTGGTCGCCTATACATATCGCGCTTACCAGTCGAAGATAGGTAGTATCGCATGTAATAACGGCGTCTTAATAGTTTTAAAGATCAACGTTAGTAAAAGGTTTACGGTTTTACAGAATAAACTCGCTGGCAACGGTTAACCAGGAGATATATGTAAGCGGGAACGGCTCGAAAACGGATTATTAGGGATGTAATAACTAAAGTTCCCAACTTAAAACATGTAGATCGGAAAGGCTTTTAGGAATATTTTGATTTCGTCGTAATAACGTACTGGGACGCGTATAATTTGCCGCTTCATTATAAAATCACCGGAAATGGAATTTCGGAAGGCGTTAAACTATAAGATTAATCATTTAGAAAGCATTCGTATAGTTATAAAGTATTTTAAGTTTTTGTGGTTTGTTAAAATTGTAGACGGTCGTGTTATACTCTGAAACTCCGTATTTTATGCTTTTAAACAGCTTATAATCCCAAGTAATTCCTTGTTGTAAATGTCGTAGTCATATTCGGTGGGATATAAACGACGAGAGTAATACGTTACTAGTTGTAGGTTATTATAATCGTCGTGTTAAAGAAGATAGCCTTTTAAGGTCTAATTAAAATAGTCAGCTTTTAAAAAAATATCGCGGTTAATATCTTATTAGGCGAGTACAGGTTTGGAGAAAAAGTTAAGCTTAAGTCGTTCGAAAATAGTTTTTTTCTGAAGCTCTTAATGAAATAGGAAGCCTTTTCGGGTTAATCGAAGTCATAATTTAAGAATCGTAGAGTAGTTGCAGAGGAAATGCTGGGAAAAATTCACGAATTTAAAAAACCCTCGTAACCCTAAAACCAAGATATAAACCGTCTATTCCCGGATAACACGTAGCTTTTCTGGGTTTAGGATGTATGCAAACGTTAATTTCGATAACGAATCCTAGGTATTTGGTTTTTTAAACGTCGAAGTCGTATTTGAAAATGTTTAGGTTAAGTTCCGCGGCATGTTAAACATTAGGGATTTATTTAAACATAATAATATAGTTATTGAAGGTATAGTTAAAATAAACAAGGATATCTTCGAGGTAAGTGGAGAAGAAATTATGAAGTAAGAGGTGTAATAAATTATTAATTTATTGTTAAAGGGTGGTGTGGAGTTTAAAAGGCCGAAAGAAGTAATAAGTTATTCGGAAAGTCAAAAACGTATACAATATACAGTTTTTCATTCGTTTTTCTTTTTAATACAGAGCTTATAAAAAGCGGATTAAACGTTTAGCGTAGTAAACCAATGAACGTATGAAATATTTGCGAATATATTTTCAATGAAAAGAAACGAGTATCAATCCACTTGAATAATATTATTACGCCAGCAGTAATCAATATTAAAACGTAACTTACTTCCGGGTTTTTGAACCTAAAGTATAGGGGAATTCTTTAGCAAGCTATTTGTTCGAATATACGCTTGGTTAAATAATTCGGTTAAAGTTTTACGTAATTTCAATGGATTTTTACGCAATACTCCGTATAAAGAAATATACTTGACTTTAAAGGGTTGGTTTTTGTTATCGGTACCAAAGACGATTTTAGAATTTATTTCCAAACGGTAAGGGGGCAGTTTTTCATTTAGGGAATTATCGAATAAGAGGGCGAATTCTTTAAGGTTAGCGGAAAGTTTGTTGTAAATGAGGACGAGCGGTTTCGGAGCGAGTGGTTTAATAATATTTTCGAACAAATCGGCGGCGAACCGCATGGTAGCGACTCGGTTCTTGCGGGTTTTTGTAAAATAACGTGAAATATAGAAACACAGACTCCTTTCGGTGTTTTTTGAACGGACGGGAATCCCCTTTTTGAAACGCGATAATTACCGGCTCGGTTTAAATATAATATATACTTCAAGTCGTTGTAGGTAACCTATTAGTGTTTTATTTAAAGTCTATCTAGAATAACGTTATATTATATCATGGGGACGATATAAGTTTATATTCCATGGCTTTATTTACCGAAATCAATATTTTAATAAGTTATAAAGGGAATAAGTTGTAGGGGAAAACCGGGTACGTAGTACATAGCTTTACCGAGTCATCATGATAGGATAGGAAAGCGCGGTAACTTTAAGCAATCGATAAGTTATTTACTCGTAACGTTATAATACTTACAACCTATATTTCTTAAAACAAAAATAAAACTGATAATATTGTAAAGTAAATTTGTTATAAACGGGAAGTTATTTAAACGCTGGGATGGAGTTACCGAGTCGAATGAAATTTTTGATAGTTCTTGTACGCAACTATATATAAAAGTTACGCTGTTTCTTTCCTAAAGTCGATAAAATCTTTGACTAAGGTAAGATAAATTACTATAACGGATTTAGCGTTAAAGTCGCTTGGGCGCTACGTTAGATCCTATGGGTAGATGCAGATACGGTAGTTATTTGCATCGTAATATAAATATTACTCGAGATCTTTATAACAGGAAAGTTCTAAGTGGTTAATCTAACTGGCGCGCCGTTTTGGAGCGGCTCGAAAGGCGTTTACGCTAGTTATAATGATATCGTTTTCGTTATCCTAAGCTAGCGCATCGCCACCATTATTCCTATTTCTTAAAACGCTTTTAATAATAATATTCTTAGTGCCGTAACGAATGCGGAAATTGTAAAGGCGTCCGTCTATAAGTTGGATGCAGGCTACTTATTTGTTGTAATCCACGGGTATATCGAGGGAGACTCACGTGTTTGTTAGTGTATTATTAATAGCTCTCTTTAAGATGATAAATTTAGCAGCGGATTTTCAGGCTACAATGTTAGGTTTAGCAAACAAGGCTTTTCAAACGTTAAAAAGAATTCAAAACCGTTCGTAAACCCCCTATTTTCCATTCGTAAGCCGAACGATAACTGTTCTAGCTTCGTTAAGGTCGTATTGGTAAACTTGGAGTATAGTTATCAAAATGTTAAAGTTATTAATACCGTCGCTGCCCCTGCATACATAGTAACGTTTTATAATAGTTTTCTCAAAACCTTTTAACTATTGAAAAATAACGTAAAATTGAATGTTTTTGGTATTGATAAACTTTTGGTGCCGACCTAATTTACGTATTATCGTAGTCTTTTATGTCAAAAATTATAATTTAATGCCAGAAAACTTAACCGGTTAATTAAAATGTTTTTGTTGACAATGTTAACGCCTGTTAAAAGACGCGCCAATATCGTAGGAGAAATTAAAAAAGTCCGAGTTTTCTTCGTTTACAGAATTGAAGTGGTCCCTAATAAGGAGCGGTATAGCAGTAACATCCTTCATAACCTACGTGGGGGGGACATTTTGAAGAGGAGGTTTTGTTGAGAACGGAAACGAACCGATAGCTTTAAATTATTGAATTATATTTTTTAACGCATTTAGTACGTTGGTACTTCATTTTTCCAAATGTAAAGTGTGTTTCTAGACGATTTGGTCCCGTTCGATACACTTCGCACTCAAAAAGTTGGTAAAACTTGTGTATTAAGCCGTAAGGTAATTATACTAGGCCGTTAAAGTGTTTTAAAGCGGCTTTTTGACTCTCGTATCAAAGAATTCTTCCAGAAGCTAAAGGTTCAATTTGAATAGGTTGGAAGATAATAATATAACCTTAGGTTATAACCGATAATAAGCATATAAGACATTGTCAAAAAAGAATCGATGTTTATGTATAAAGAGATTAAGGCCGGAGTTGTCTGTAATGATCACACTAAATACTCGTAAGTATGTAGAAGGTGTTAGAGGGTTTATATTATCAATAAGGTAGCAGAAATGTACTGAGTGAGCAATATCACAACCGTGCAAATAATGATTAAAATCTGTGAGGCTATTTAGAATATACTGGGACTGAATACTTACACTGAAAACTGAAGAGCCATGAAGTAAATACTATCTATGTGTTGCTGACCATGTTCTTATTTCCTTTATCCTTCATACCGTCTTCAGTACTATCCTGAGTTGGATCATACTAGATCGCTATGATTCTCCATTCTCTAGATCATCTTGGATCGCTATGATCTTTCATGATCCATCACGTGACTTTGCTTAGTCATCGTGGCTGACATAAGAGATATTCTTCGCCTAATGTGTTAGACTTTAGGCTTCTCAGTGGTGCAGTTGCATGCTGGCTCATTTCCTGAACTAACTGCTGTCTGTGTCATGAGATTGTTGCTTAAGATAGTCGGATTTTATTTATGAACCTCGATTAAGAAAGGAAGAAAAAGTTCCTACTGGGGAGTTACTATATCACTAAGATAGTGTAACTACCGGTCACGTGACGTGTAGAAACGTGTCCCCATGCAGCTTTCTCCCCATTCCGGAGCATCTCAAGAGCGTGTAGAACTAGTAGTGTTTGATCCCTGGTATTACAAGCCAGGCACGAGCCTGTAACAAATAATATATCGGTAAATAAGATAGCGGCGAAAGAATTAACCGCGGCGACCGGGCTTTTCGAAACTTTCGTTACGTTTTCGACGACTGTATTATAAACATGTGGACAAAGGTTTAAAAAGGTATTAGGTTGAGGTTAAAAATTGAACTTGAACAACAAAGAAATTACGTATTAAAAAAGAACATTACCAAATTGGCGCAAACCTTTTTTAAATTAATACAACTTCAAAAATACCTTTAAAACTAACAATTTAAAGAAAGGGGTATTAAAAAATCTTAACGCTTTTATACGCGATTTAGGAGACCTTCCCCTTACCCTTAGATAAGTTAAGCTTTGTTGTGTGTTAGCGATAAAAAACCTGTTAACTTACTTGATAACTTAGCACCTTTACTTAATAGCGTGGAGTATTTTTTAGGTGGCAGAAGAACGCATAAAGCAATGGCTGCCAACGCGGTAATAAGAATTGACGTCGGCGCTTTACACCAGTTAATTAAGCAAAATCGTTAGTTTTTTTTTAAAGCCGTTAAGTCCCTTTTACTCCTTAATATTTTACTTGAAATCGTTCAGCCCCCTAAAACCCTTTTTATGACAGATTTGCTCACGTGCAACATCCTACTACTAGTCCTATTATAGGACATTAATCTTCGGGTAAGGCTATTAGAAATTATCTTTGATGCCGTACCGCCAAAGATTTAATACATAATTTACAAGAAAATAGCAAGGAAAACTGTGATAACTATCGCGACCTTCTTCAAAAACCTATTACAATGATTAACATTAATTACAAATTCCTTACGTATTTCTTCATCATTTAAAACGAAGTATAGAAGTAAATTCAGAAGCTTTATTACTTTTTCAACACGAAAATGAAACCCCTTTTGAATATCTGTAAATATATAAAAATTCCTCCGTTAGGTTTTCACTTATTATGTTCCAGAATCGTTATAGGGCACGCTAGAGACTACTACTTAAGCTTTTTGATTTAAGCCACTACATTTCGTAAGATTTACGATGGTATTAAAAGCTAATTCAAGTACAACGTTTACCACGTTTAATACTATACAAATTAGGTCACTACACGGTATACTAAAATAATAATCAAAATTAAAAAAGAAGAAATATCAATAGATATCCTTAATCTGATGTTTAACACGTTGATATTATGCTAATAAGTAATGGGAAAAACTCAAGTTGGCAAGGTTACACTTTTGGAATAGGTACAGATAACAGTTACAAGCGTTAATGAGTTCGAATACATCTTACAACACTTAAACGTTACTTGCGAAAGCTATTTTAAACAGTTGCGTTTATCGTTTACTTTTGTAACAACGCATACATCAAAATCTCTTAGTAAGTACCCTTAAGCCGCCAATTTCTCCAAATGAAATTAAAAAACCCTCACAGTAGTTAATTATATCGACATTAAGTACGGCTATGAACACCCTTAATGCCTAAGGTTTGGCCTATCTATTATAGATTGAAAGCAGTAGCTATATTAATGCTAATAAGGCCAAAATTAAGGTGGACCTAGTAACCGTGGGTATTATCTTTGTAATAGTGGCAAGAAATATTGGATTTTTATAAAATTTAGCTATTAGTTAATTTAATAAAAATTTTCTAAGCACAATAATGAAAAGGTAATATACTTCATTTAATATTCTAATAGTTTGAAAAAATATTACATGGACTAAATTACAGACTTCTAAAGCGAGGAGCTCATAGATAACGATAATGTTCATAAGAAAATTAAGTAATATAAAGATACTACTCTTATCGCAGTCTATTAATTAGCTGATTAAGACTTTTTATACCGTTTAAATGTTAAAAACCCTTACCTTTACCCTGATTGAACATTTAACCCCTTCTATACCTTTAACCTTCGCGATTGTTACACGGACAATACGTTTCAAAGTATTATATCAGTCATATGGGTAGTGGGGTACTTAATAGGAATCAATGGGTAATACGTAGCATTACGAAAGGAAAGTATTACAACCACTCAAATTGATTCTTACGATATTTGTAAGGCTGAAGTTGGCTTTAAACTAAGCGAATAACTATCGTTACTAAGGATAGCGGTATTTTAAGCTATTGTAAAATGAATTATATTCTATATCCTTCAATTCCTTACTCTTCTTTTCCCTTTACTTAAAGGATATAATGACCCTTGGTAGTAATGTCGATGTAAACGTAAAAGAGCTGGTTAAAAACGGCTAAAGTTTTTTTTTCTTTGGTTTTAAGTTGGTGTTCTTATAATTTCATCTTGAATGCCTTAAAGCGCTGGCTCCAAACTCAATAAAACTAGAAATACGTCAACCATACCGTCGTTTTAACTAACTAGCCGTTAACTAGCTATTTAAAGCCCTAAACTTTTTAAGGCATAAATATATGGAATAATTTTCCAAAAAATATATCGAAAAACTTTGCCATTAATGTTAAATGTATAACTAAGCCATTCAGTAATTTAAGACTACCTTCAAAGACGAAAATAACTTTAAGTATAGAATTTTTATTAATATATTTTACTTAGATTATATACTTTTTTTACGTCGTGAAATGCGTAACTTTCTTTTTACGAAATTGAGTTTTTAACGTTGACTTCGAAAAAATATACGTGGAAAATATTGAGAATGCTATCAATTAACACGTACTTAGGCTCACTTAACGTTGACGTTTATGGTATTAGTACCAGATTTGTAATGACAAAGTTTCAGAAAGATACTAAAATAATGAGTATTTAGTATAAATAGGTACCTGTAAAAGCCTACTAAATCATAAGAAACGTTAAAGAAGGCATACAACCAACTTCGCAGAATATATAATATCCTTAATTTAGAAATTGAAAGCTTTATAGATCCGAAGGTACGCTTTGAAATAGCGGTAAAGAGCTCACATGATATCATTAGACTTAATGGCCAAATACTAACGCTATTAGTCTCTCAAACGTACCTAAACCTAACAAGTGAATTTCCACTATTGACAATTATCCAAAAGCGTGCCTCAACTTACGGAAAAACCTTAAGGGAACTAAAATAGAAGTTAACATACCGCTAAGTTGATAATACCCTTAATACCCAGAACAGTCTTGTAATAATTAACTTACCTGTTTTACTGTTATGAAGTAAAGTCCTGGTATAACGGTAGTCGGATGAATAGAAAAGCCCGTATAAGATATTAAATATCGTAAACTCCAAAGTGGTTATTAAAACTGTTAACAGTTATATATCTTTTCGAGTAACATAAGTTAAATATTACATTAGGGATAATAAAGATAGAAACACTTAAATTGAACGATGGACCTAACACGAATCTCCTCCAACCGTTATCGATTAGCCGATGAAACGTCGCCGTCGTGAATGACCCCTGAGAAAAAAGAACGCAAAAAATTGAGAAATACCTACTAAGTTACATCTATAATACTATTTAGGTAAGCAAGAAAATAAAGATAACGACAACTTATTATTAAAGTTTAGAGAATGAGGAATGATTAAAACCTTTGGTAAACCTATTAAAAGAAGAGATAAGGTCTGACATAATAACCAATATTTGAAGGGTTATATAATTTATATCGAAACTGATTTTAACTATTTAAACCTTAACGGTAAAAATTTTAAATCAGGGATTATTTATAAGGTTCAAGGTAAGACTACAAGGTATCCATAAGAAAAATTGCGCCTAGTCGCCTACATATACGGCGATGAAGGCAAAAACTAAATATATACGAAGTTGTTAACAATTAAAAAGATAGGCTAACGTTGAATAATCAATTGAATGACAAGTTTATTTGTTATAACTAACAATAAGTCAATGTTTCATGGTGGTAATATATCGTAAACATATACTTGATAAGTAGCAAATTTAAAACGGATCGTACTATCAAAGTTACTATAGGAATTACGTATTATATACCTTTTGTAAACGGTAAAACGGTGTGTTCATTACTATATAAATTAGTTAAAATAAACATTTACCGGTTGAGAACCTACTAGCTCAAATTTCAAGTGTAGCTAACGATAAAGTCTTCAATATATGACCCGTACCTATTAGTAACGAAAAGGAGAAACTTCGTTGTAATAAGTATATAAATTAACAATACCCATCTCCTTGAAACAGCTATCTTAATGGTACTAAAATAACAAACAATCAAAGATTCCAAGTTTTGAAATTACAAGCCGGTAACGACGTTGGTAAAGGCAAATTAACTTAACTTTAATAAATTATTAGATCGTATACTTAATATTAATACCAGTATTAATTTTCGCTTAAAAAGTCAGTGTGATATTTTAGCCATAATCGATAAAACTAATTTGGCTCAGTGCTAAAGGTATTTATAGTAACGTGCCTGTAGCAATTATATTATTATATTATGCTAACCGGAAGCTTTTTTCAATTTTTCGATCATGGAAGAAATACAAGATCCAGAAAATGAAGACTTTGACCGGCTAAATGAAAGGCTCGAATAACAAATGCGAAACCTAAACCACGGGATTAATGAGATTTTCATCGACCTATCGAAATCTAAGTTAATGATATTTACAAAGAAGTTTTTCATAAATAACACCGACCTGATTTTATAAATCGGCTTTTTAATAACCTTCGTTAACGAAAATAAACGGTAAGTTTGGATATTATTATGTATCTTCATAGATGGTATATTTAGGTAGCAGTATATTACGCTATAAGGTACACTCCTGAAGTATGACACGATCACATGTCATGCTACAGGCTGTATTCTTGTAGAGTATATGATAACATGATACGCTGCAGATTATATTCTCATGCGTGGAGCGGTCTAGAAGCAGGTATTCCAGAGTAGTACGCTCTGGGCGAGGGCTTATAAGCCCTAACCTATAACGTACACCTCTGGATACTTCTTCTTGACTAATTATCTTACTCTATACTACAACTGCTAATCATTCTGATTACTCTTCTACTTGCTTCATTTTACGTAAACGAGTACTTTGACGCTACCAACACTGACCAGTAGCTAACTTAGTTGACTACAAATAGCTTAGGAAAAAAAGACAAACACACGTTGAAAACCTATAGCGGGATGCTGTAGAAGTCCCAATTGTTTGTGCTCCAACACTTCGTTTTTACAAGAATTACAAGCCGACGTGTATAAAGACTAAAGACTGTGTGACTTGAAGAAGGAAAACTTTAGCACAATATCATTAACACTTGTTTAGCGCTCTATCTGTTAAAAGCTCCATTACGCCACCATCAACCCTTGTTTGGCGCTCTGAAGTACCCAGACACTTCTTGGAGAGCGTCTTATCACGCAATAGGCCACGCAAACCAAAAATCACCAAGCTTCGGAACCCTTTGCTGGAACCCATCTGATTTTTTTTTTTTTATTTATTTATTTATTTATTTATATATATATATAATTTTTTTTTTAACTCATCACTCGCTCCAGCAAAGCCAAATCAGCTACGTACTAAGCAACTAACCTATCTCTCTATCAAGTTCTGCTACGGAACGCCAATACGGATCGACCCACATACCGGATCACATACTACACCTCCTTACATACATATATACTTTACCTTACCTATATTCCTTTTACCCTGCTCACCTTACCCACGTTTGTCTTTGTTTTTTTTTAGTTTCCTTTTCTCTACTTATTTTAAGTTCATTTGAGTTTTCAAAACCTCGGCAGTAATTTTTAAGAAACACAACAACGAGTAAATTCAATCTATGAACGCCGACGAAAACTCAACCCTCGAGTACTCTACCAAGGCAATTAAGTGACACATTTTCGATATAGATACCACTGAAAACGTTCAAGGAACTCGAGTATTCGATAATTTTTGAAAACAGTTTGGGAATTGGATTTAGTTATATAAGTAAAAGCGGACACTTAAGTTGAAATAAGGGAAAAGACTCACTTATATAAGCGAGATATTAACTTTCTCGTAGAAAAGTAAAAAGGGTAATTTAACATATATTATTTACGAATGCGTTATAGATAACGATTCTTCGTAGATTGAGAGCAAAGCTAGAGGCATCGTTAACAACGGAATGACATAATGCTTTTATATGAGTTTGTATTGCCCTGCCTGTGCTACAATAAATTCTTTCAATAGATTCGCCTAAAATTTACGGTTTGATACTACTAGTTCAAAATGATAATGCACTTCGAGGTTGTAAGCCTTGAAATTCACTAGTAAATTAAACAGGAACCCTCACATATCCCTAAACACTAAGGAAAATATTATCAGGTCTCTCGCGGTAAAAACGTCCAAGCACCTTTTATTCAAATTATTGAATGCGTTTAATTTCACTAACCAAATTAAGAAAAGCTCGGCTTTACGCGCGAGTTGATTATAGGTACGATTACTAGATTTCTCCCCCTAAACTTAGTCAAAGGTAACTATCCTATCCACCAACACCAGCCCTAATATCAGTGGAGATATTCAAAAGGTCTTTATATTTTGTATATTACCATTTTACCTCAATAAGGTTCTATAATGAATACAGATTATGGGGAAATTATATTATTTGTTAAGGTTTTGAACGAAATGGAAAATTATAACCTTCAGTCGTAAAATATTCTTGACGTTAAGCTGTTCCAGTTTTTTTAACTAGTTGCGTTTCTCGTTGGCGACCGTAATGGCTCGAGTTTCAGATTTGACTAGTATAACACCCCTATGTTTTAAAATTTAGAGAAGACGAAGAAGACCCATTTATACGTATTACATCGACTGAAAATACAAAAGTCCGGGCAAATACGGTTGACGGAAGGACCAGACTTGGGGAAGTAACGAAGTAACATAGGGAGGAAGGTATTTCCCTTTATTTAAGTCATTGAAGAAATAAGTAAATTTATTTCAAACGACAAAAAATATTTCATTTACAATAAATAGGGTTGCTGTCTAATACGTTATACTGTCGCTGAACGCGAATCAAATTAGGTGATATATTACAAATAATTTCTTCTTACTTTTGACTTAGATTACGTCAAATAAATTACAGACAATAAAGGGGTAAATGTTAAAGAGGAGACAAATATGACTGAGATTATCGGCTAGCATACTGGCACCGGTTTAAAAGAAAGGTAATAACTCGTATAGAGTGCCTTATTATGCCACCTAATAATTAAAAACCCCTATCGCCAATATAAAGATAAAAACCCTAGCGTTATGCATCTCTTTACTATTTAAAATCTTTATACAGAGAAATTTTTTTAGGGTATACTACCTGATATTAGGGTTCAACAATACATAATAGGAGGTTATTCATAATACGATACATTACGAAAGGATATGAATATAGTTATAGAATTTAAATACACAGATGTTGACAAATCTAACGTCGACTTTAGCCTTAGAAAAATGCTTTTTTCCCCTGAGTTTAACGAAAATTACTACTGTCATAGGCTCTGTGCGTTTCTAAATTTTGAAATGCCTTACCCCCTTTTTATTTTTCATTGAATATATGAAACAACTCGGCATTAATATTGACGTTTCAATTGATGAATAATTTTAAATTTCGGGTAACCAAAGGTTTCTACTTGGCCTTCAACATGGAGACTTTTGATTTTACCTTCAAAGGCTAAAGGTAATAGTGTTATATTTAATGAAGTTGAAACTTAGTTCAATTCATCTTAGATTTCACTATCTAGTGACTAATGATCTTTATAAGGTTTTAAAGTTAGTTTGTTACAAAGACGTCTACTTATTAACTCAAAAATCAATTAAATGACTGTGATAACATTTCTGAACGAACTTTTAAACCCTTTAAAGATTTATGTTTACGCTACAGAAAAACCAATACTTTAACTTTGGGGTATTTGTAAACGTTTTTTAACTGTATAGTAAGTTAGTAGTTTTCGTTGTGGATTACGCTATAGCTTTCTATGGGTACACATTTTTTAAAACTATTGCGATAAACAGAATATGGAAGGAATTATGTATTTTGTAAATTAATACGTACCATAGGCCATTGAACGTTATAATTTACGACGTTGGTATTAAATTTGTTCCGAGAAAGTTTCAATTGAATGTTGAGTCAATAGGTATCAATTTCAAATATATTTTAATTTAGATTTATTAGAGTATTAGTAAATTCGCAAGGGCTTAAACTTCTTTAATAAAGGCTTAAGATATCTTTACCCAGGAAATAAGATGACTTACCAGTTGAGATGTACGGCTTTAGATAGCTATGGATGATCTTAATGATATTGTTAGCCTTAACGGCTTTGTGTTAACTTTATTAGTATTGAAAACCTTCATACGTACAAAGATAAAGTCGTTACTATCGTCAAATTCTTGGAAACGTGTTGTGGTATACAATTAAATCCTAAAAGAACTAATTAAGGAATCGGTACGCCGCTAGGTTAATGAAGCCCTTGATACTAAAAATGAATCGTTAATAATAGATATATTATTCCTCATCCTTTAGATTAAAGTTCTTATGTAACGAGAAACAGGTAAATGTAGTATACCATATAAGAATTTAAATATTACCAACCCAAACACAGTGGTTGAATCTATTAACAGCCTTTTTACTTTCCGAATTATATAAGTTAAGTCGTATAGCATAACCCGTGAGCTTAATGGAAATTATAATGTTTATAATCTTCGAGCCGACCGGATCAGTTAACGTAATACTTCTGAATCGATCGTGAATAAGTTAATTAAAAGTCATCGGCCTAGAAGACTACTTGAAAATGATATATGCTAAAAAAGAGGACGGTAGCAAAACTACAGGCCTAGAAGTATATACATAACAGCATACGTATTTCAAAAAGAAAGTTTTAACGAAATCCATACTTTTAACTTATTTGTTCAAGGTATTTTTAGTATATCGGGTAAACCTTTCATGAAAAACGATAAAGTGAAGATTAACGGTTTTTTTATATAAAGAGTTATTTAACTTGTGCCGTCAACGTAACTGAAAGGTCAAAACGTTACTATCTTCAAGTTTAGGATAACGAAGTTCAAGGTAAGATTACGGATCAGCTACATTAGAATTTTCGGCTAATCGCTTAAATATATGGTTATAAAAGTAAGGATTGAATTCTTACTTAATCTCCTATAATAACCAAGATAAGTAAGCGTTTAATCGTCGCAATTATCACTTGTTTAACTGCTAGCGTAAAAGGTAAATTTATATTCAATATTCGGGATGAAATGTAAGTGTACGTAGTCCAACACCGATTGAAAGCGGATTATACTCTTGAAACCCCAGAAAAAAACCAAAGAATAAGTTTCCGACCAATATAATAATGCGTTACATGAAAACCTTGTATGGATTAACCTAAACAGTCTTTTATTACTTCCTAACTTACCAGGCATACTTGAAACTTAAGCTAACAGAAAGATTTTAATAATTAACTTGTACCTGTTAATTAGAGAAGGTGAAAACTTCGGTGTCTTAGGTAAGTAAATTGACGATATTTTTTTCCTTGGGGATATAAAGTTTATAACGACGAAATAATGTACTATCAAAAAGTTCAGCCTTTAAAGTTGTAAGTTCATTAAAACTTTAATTAAATATACATTATATAACTTGGTCAATCGTTAATCTGTATTCATAATATTCAGGTTAAAAACTGTATTCATGTCATCTTACGTTGAAAAGAGTAAACCACGAGCCTAACGACTATCGATAAGATCGACGACATAAAATAACAAAAATACTTGAAATGAAGTACCCATACAATTTACATTTCAATATTATACTAACCGAAAACATTGAACGATCTATGCATTACGACATGAGTATAAGATATATAAGACGAGGATTTTGACAGGTTAAATAGAATAATTTAATAGAAGCTAGATGATTCGAAACGAGAAATTAATATTTTCTCGATGGAGTTGATGAAAGCGATGTTAGTAATCTTTATGAAAGAGTTATTTGCTAATAATACTAGCTTTATATCGAAAATCGGATTCTTTATAATATTATTAAACGAAAAGAAAAGGTTTGAAGAGAAGTTTACAATCACCTACAACCTATAATACTATAAATTAACCAAGTAAAACCATACAACATGGACCGTAATAATATCGGCTATATACGACATATTAGTGGAATTTTATATTAGTATAATAATTGATGACATATTAGAAATTATTACTCAAAAACCGAAATTGCATTCAATATTTATAATATTATATTTAGATTTCCGAAGACTTCATACACACCGATTATAGTGAGGTACGACTAATAAAGAAGAACATTGAGTAATGAAACTTATAATTTTAGAGGAAGTATACGAAAAAAGGGCAATCTATAAGTTCGGGTAAATTAACGGCAAATATAACACCGCTAACATAATAACAAAGGTTATACCTAATAATGTACTAAAAAAACTTATAGGTGATAATACGATAATTGTACGAATCTAAGGTTTTGTAGACTACCAGATGCGTGATTTGGAGAATGAGGGTTACCCTAACAAACTTAAAGATTATTATGGTAATGATATTGATAGTAACGGTAATAAAGGTAGCGATAGTAGTAATTTGAACTATTGAAAAAAAGTACGCAAATGGTAAAGTGCGTAATGCGTATAGGCTTTTGACGAAAGACCTATGTACGGGAGTTAAAAAACGAAGGTTTCAGAGGGAGGGAATAAAAGGGCTACGAAGCGCCGTAATTAATGTTAATTTCAGTGCAGATTGATCAGAATTTACAGAGGTTCGGTTCATTGATTCAGGAGAGGTTTTAGTAGTTGCTATCAATTCATAGTAGACCTCGCTAATGTGCAAGTACAAAACAAAAAGCCGCCAATATTGAAATAGCAATCAAATACAGCAAAGTCAAGTCAACTAAACTGTCAGTTTAGTTGATTGTACTGACTTTAAATTGGTTTCAGTTTGTAGGATTGCACTTAAAATGAAGTGCAGTAGTGCATACTTCAAAGTGAGGTATAGGCCAAAGCATTTGGCCATACAAATTAGCGTGCGGACCAGCTAGCAGTCTACCAATATTAGAACTTACACCTCAACCATCACATAATTTCAATGCAGCACCAGTTACTTAGACTACAGTGATTCGAATAAAATACGTTGCAACGATAAAATTCTATCAACAACTAGATAATTATTGAATATTCGGTTGAAGATAGGAAGGTTCTTTTGCGCACGACTTTTATCGTTTTTTAGCTTTCATATAATTGAGAAGGTATTAGCAACAACATTCAAGCGTTAAGAAGAAGAAAAAACTTCCAAGTAATAGGTATCAAGGTATATAGAATCTTTAATTAATCTTTTGTTCATTCAATTTGTGAAAATTATATTCATTAAAATTTCATTCTTTATTCCTCTAGTTTATCTTTTCTTCATAAGAACTATTATTAGGTTTCCTTTATTAATATAAAAATTGTAAGGGCCTCGATAAACCCATATAGGGTATGTTACGTCAAATTTCGAAAAATTATGATGTAATTCGGTCTGAATGATATATCAGTTTAGAAATGAAATAGGTTTAATGGGTATAATTGGAATAAAGCAATTAGAAATTTTAATATATGTCTTTTTGAATGGGAAAATCATTTTTTCTGAATTACGCCTAATATTGTCATTACGTTGGATGAAAAGAGGGTGATTAGGATTCGTATCATACAAGTATAAGCGCCTATATAAGAATTTCCAAAATGCATGAAAAAAATGTTGTTTTTTTTTGGCATTAGAACAATCTTCGTAAATTGCATGAAATTATATCGTTTATTACCATTCCATCTATTAAGAAGTCTTTTATAGCGTTGTTTGATAGATAGATTAGCTTTCAATATTTGTAAGTATTAAATAATTAGGCGAAATAGTGTTTCATTATCCTAAACACTACAATATTTCACAGGTAAATGATCAAATCTTTTAAGTTTATTAGAATTGATAATTTACGATAATTTTCCCTACATTATGAGGTAGTAGGAAGATCGAAACCATAGATGTAAAACCTGAGTAATTCCACAAAATGGAATCCAATATAGGATTTATTAGGTAAAAAATGCTAGTTCTCAGCGGAAACTAGAAGAATAGCAATTCAAAATAATCGAGGTACTTATCCAACGTATTCGAAAAAAATAACCAGGACGTCAATGAATACTTTATGAAATTACGAAAATAGTTTAAGCGTACGGTCCATAAATATTTGAATATGAAGCACTAAATTTCCAAAACCTGTGAAAGACGCCTTAAATGATTCTTAACCTTTACTAAGAACCAAAAAAAAATAATTTCCCAACTTAAATAATTGATTATTTGAAAACAGAACTTTATTCTATCTATCACAAAAATCTATTTGGTAATTTGGCTAAAACACGGTGAAATTCAACCATCTGAGACCCTTTATTCATTGAATAGTTGTAAATATACCATAATATATTTATTGAGCGTCTATATATGAAACCTTCAATTACGAAAAGTAAAAAGACAAAAAGTGAAATCTTATTCGAACATTCTATACCGTTCTACTTATCGAGTTCGTTAAATTATTGGTCCAGGATTTATCTATTACGTTTCAAACCCGGATAAGTGTAAGAATTTAGCTTGGTATAATATTAACCTTCTCCTCAAGGTACTTTTCTCATTCAATTTTCGGAGACTTTTAATAAACCTGTATTCCTTCATACTTGTGGTAATTACTTATGCATTTGATAAAGTAATAAAACTTCTTTATCTAAAACTTTAATTGAAGTACTTTGGGATATCTGAATCAAGGGTATGTTGTAAGTAGTTTCAATTGTTAAATAAAGGAGGAAATATACGAAGAATGTTGTTATCTATTTCAATTTCGAGGAAATTATATTTAGTGATTTCTGATAACAAGCACTTGATAAAGTTGGCAAAAAGAGTATATATTTTTAATTGACAAAATCTTGTAAACATCGTATCATTTGCGTGGAATTTATGTGAATGATATATGAATTAAGGTTATATTCATATTCTATTACAAAGATTGGAGCTTTAGGGTTTAGAATCAAAAAAATGTAGAATTCACGATGTAAAATCTTAAAATAACTTAAATATTCTAGTCCATAATTGAAAGGTTTATTGCTACTTTATTTCCTTAAGTCAAGGTTTGAGAAGAGCCATTTCTATCGGTTTCAAAATATATAGAACTTTCTCATTTGGTAATTATCCCCAGTTTCAACAATTCAAGATGTTGGAATCTATATATTCAAGTTATATAGTTAAATTCCTTAGGTGGCAGTGTAAATTATGATTTTATTGAAAACAGCTGAATATTTCCAAGTGAATATAAAAGAGAGTTCTTTGTATAGATCGACGTATTCTACGGGTATTTCAATTGTTTAGCCTGAATGTATAGCTTTCATTGCTTGAATTTTCACTTTACTAACTGTTGGCTTATGTTATAGGCTGGTTCCTAGAATAATGGTCACTAGGGACCTTGCTCTGATGATTGCTATCCACGCTCCAAAGTCGCTATAGAGACGCTTGGAAGCTTTAAGGGAGCATGCCCTCACCTGTGGCGTGACCAGGCCACTCCTCATTCTACAGCTTTTTAACAGCCCCCTAACAAGGTTTTCTCTTTTCTTCTCCATAGAGGATAAGAAATAGTATCCGATTACCTTATGAGATATCTTTAATTTTCGTTTTTTTTAACAGTTAATCATTGATTTTTCACCTGACTGTGATACATATATTTATAAATAGTTATCGCTTGGGTTCATATATTATTTTTCAGATTACGAATTGAAACCCAAATACTTCAAAATAATTTACCCACGTACGTGTGAAAACACAACTTCAATGAGTTTTAAGGATTTAATATAATCATTTTACTGTCCAATACAAACGTTTATATATATGTTGGTGCAAAACTAATTCGATGGAACCAAACTATTTATAAATACTTCATAAATAATAAATAACGTAATTTGAAGTTACTGCTAAACCTACGTTTTAAGATGACCCCTCCCCCTAATCCCTCTTAGAGAGATCTTACCACATTGCCTATAAACAATATAATTACCACGTCATTTCCTTCCAGATACCGCGTTGACTTTTCCGACAACGAGGATACAGATTTTTATTACGATAAAGGCGCCCCATTTAATAAGCGATAATATCCTAAACGTAAACCATTTAACTATCCAGTGAAACTCGTTGAAGACAACTTACGCTTTTTGATAAAGAAAACTATAAAATTACATAAATGACTTGATAATAGAAAGTATATTAGAATTAAAAAGTTATTTTACGTTATTTTGAAATAATTGAAAGCATTTACGGAAACTATTAGAAAAATTCATTACGTACTTAGCTTCAACGGCGGTATTAACAACCTTAATGCGTTCATAATAATGTTCCTCATTTAATATTAAATTTGAATACGATTAAATTTATTATTGTTCGGTTAAAGAATACAAAATAAAGATCCTGTAAGAGATTTCACGTTCTTTTTAACTTTTAATGGGTTCTATTTGTAAAGTTAGCAATATAGTTGCAAAGTTCGTCACTGAATTCGCTATTCAAAAGGAAGATATTAATGATACGTTAACTAATACTTTGTTTCCCCTAGATATACCCACAGATTATCATAAACAAGTCGCCCGCGTCTAACTCATTAATGGACAACTTTATAACATTTGTATTTAACACGACCATACTCATTACGTTAACGTCGTTATTATCGGAGGTATTATACATGATAGAAGTAGTAACGGCGATGTGTCCACTTTAAATAATTAAGGGGATATCATTATAACTACCTTAAAGTTTTTTCGAGCATTTCCTAAGCGACTCGTGGCTTAGTTTTAATAATTAGATTTTCTCGTCGTAAAAGCTTTAACTTATACTGACAAACGGTTATTCCATCCGGAATTACCATTTAGATCCATAGTAACGTTCTATCGGCTTTGGTACTAAAGCTATCTCAAGTATTTAAATAATTTCGGCCGAAAATCTTATCAACCTTCAAAAAGGAAAAGCGTAGCTTTCATATATAATCGCGCATAAGAGTTGAATTTTTTTTGATTCGACTCGGCAACTCCGATCAAATTTTCGAATGATTTTACCTCTATAGTAAATTCACTTTTCAATTTCGTTACATTCGTTTATTTTTTGGTAAATCTATATAATAAATATTATAAAGATATAAAGAAGCAAATTATAAGCCGATTGAAGTTAGAGTATGTTTTGATTACACTTCAATGATTGATTTTACTCACGTTCCAACAATCAAATTCCGCCTTACCGTTAATTTTTATAACCTTTTGAAATATTGATTTCAACGAATACTCATATCAGATACAAACATATTTTATCCCATCTTTATGAATAGAAGTCAATTAATATAATCATTAATGAACATATGAATAAGTAACTTACGCCATGTTAAAGTAAATACTACGATTAGGACTAGCAGGCAACCATTGCCTAAGGGTACGAAGGTTTACTCCAGCATAAAAAACACTAAAGAAATAACTTTTCTACCTTTCACACTATTCTTTGAAAGGCTAGGAGAGACCAACCCGTCCCTATGTAACTGGTCACCATGTCACTCGAAAATATTAATACGATATTTACTCCGAACCTACTCGTATTTGTGAACTGCCAACTCCCTGACGCGTTTAAAAAATCACTTTTTTGTTAGATAAGGCATTGAGGAATAAGTTGCCCATTTATAATTTAGGAACCGATTACAAAATCGTCTTTTGAACCTATAATTAAGGTTCAACTTTAAAAGTACTGTAAAACATGTTATACCATATGTCGCGAGAAAAGCTTACTATATTAAGGAAAATATTAACCGAGTTATTTGATTAAAATTACATTCGCTTTAATAGATTTTTAGTGGATACCCCCGAGTTTTGCGTCAAAGCTCTCAGGGTTAATTGACGTTTTTATATTAATTATTGTAAATTCAAAGTAATTGTAACCATAATCTATTAATCTTTCCGGATTTTTAAGGAAACATTTACAAATATTACCTGAATTAAATAATTTATTAAGTGACATACTAAAGTCGTTGTTTCTAAACATTTTATATTAAGGATAGAAATACGTGGGAGACTACATTTCATACACTTTTTGGTTTCTTGAATAAATATTTAAACACTTCGGCTTTTCTAGTATATCAATACCCTATAGTTATATATTAATAACTTATTACGCCTCCTCCTCAATATTTTCTATTTCAATAACTTCGACGACAGTTTAGTTCGTTTCAATAACAGTTTTAACAATTATTATCCTAAAGTTAAATAGGTATGAAACGCCTGAATCGTTATGGTTTTTAATTTCAACATATTTCAATAAGAATAGGGCATTTAAAATACCAAATATCGAGGATATATCATTGCAGTTGGAATTAGTATATATATCAACTTGGAAAGCTACGAGATATACTTGAATGGGTATATTTTACGGTTTTATTTAATTTATGGTGATGCCTTGAGTTTTTGAATCGTTATTGATAATTGATTCGCTATTTATTCACGATAATTGAATTTTCAAATCTGTTGATCCGAACAGATACCACTTTTCGTTATTGACTTGAAGAGACAATCCTTTTTAATAAGCTGGAATTCAAGTTCCATTTCGAGTATATTATCTCTTCATAGGATACCGACCGCGATATCGTTTTTAAAGCTGATTATTTTAACTACGATTTTGGTAACTACCTGATTTAACACGTTAATTACGGTAACTTATTTTTAATAACATACTAATTTCACTGTTTGTAGTCAGTCGTATATAATTACAAGTTTTACGTTGAATAATTACCAAGAATCTCAATTGTTTCAAAAAGTGAAATGTAGAGCTCTCAGGCATGGTTCGTCCATTCAATATATTTCAAAATTTTAAAATAATCAATTAATTTGTAATTACTTCAATACTTTCTAAACGCTAGATCCGTTAATACGAATGCATTTCATTATTTCAATTCAAATTATTTAACATTTCCGGGCTAATTATATTCCAATTAATGTACTATCTA
This sequence comes from Anisogramma anomala, assembly GCA_038502455.1. NCBI lineage: Eukaryota > Fungi > Ascomycota > Sordariomycetes > Diaporthales > Gnomoniaceae > Anisogramma > Anisogramma anomala. The sequence continues at coordinate 6,112,052 of JASMMZ010000007.1, read as the reverse complement.
GAATAAACTTCAATATTTTCAAGGGTTTTACCATCTATGCATTTTAAGCCGGAAACTTGAACATTAAGGTTCTGAATAGACTGCTCTAAAACATTATTGGGTCACGTATGTATCTCAGTCAACCTTTGTTAGCAACTTTACTTTGAAGGGTAAGAAACTTTCCATTAAAAGATATATTGAAACTAGTTAGGACGCCGTTATTACTCATAAAGTTACTTACTCCACCCTAATTCGCATGATACATATAGAGTACCAAAAGTTCCTTACCTACATTCGTATTAACAACGACGAAATACAAAGGGTTTTAATCTTAAAATATTGAATAAAAACGACGATACTATTTTAAAGTTTCATAATTACATTAAGTCAACAGTTTGTAAGCCGTTGATTACAGCGTTAATATAATTTAGTTAGGATTTACCTTTGACTAGTTACACGGATCGCGACGTTACTATTGTTGTCTTTTCAACCCTTTTTTTTAACTCGAGTTACATAGCGCGATCCGAAACCTCGAACTGAATTAGGGGATTTATAATCTCACCACCTATTAAAGATATTCTATGAAATGTATTTTAACTACTAACAAATTTTATACGTCTTTAAACCGAACTTTTCATCGGTTTTATAATCGATCTCCCTTCAAAGTGTACCAACAATCCACATGGCCTTATAATTGGTACATATCATTGAAGTGAGGTAGTTTCCCTTGAAATTATGACTAATATAAAAGCCGAAACTTACGTGAAACGGGTTTTAAATCATTATTAACAGTGGAACGGATTTCACTGTATAATAATAAACGATTGAGATTTAAATTCAACTAATGTTTCTCAAAAAGTCCTTACCATATAATGAGGGTGATATAACGTCATAATATTGCTTTTTACTCCGAAACCGACGGAGATATCAAGTGATCGAATTAAAAAGTCCTAGTATACCTACTTTTCTTTGTTGTTTACACTAAACTTAACTAAAACCATTCATTATCATGTTGTCAATTATCGCTAAATGATAAAAATATAATTATTATCTATATCAATCTGTTTTTTATATATTACAGTTAATACATCAACGTTATATATCCAGTATAACGCGTTTAAATCCCTGTCATGAAACCGCATATGATAGTAGAAAATTAGTTTAATGTTTTCGTAATATTATGAAATTCGTATAAGCCTTAATATCTATTAAGTAATAAGTTATGCAATATTGTTTTGATTAATAACTTTTCCCTTTAAAAAGATTTCCGTACAGTAACATTGGGATTGTTTAAAAAGAATTATTGAAAAAAAAGTTTTAAAAAGACAAGTTAAATTTTGAGTAAATATCTTATTGAACGTATTATTTATTATGACGCTGTTGAATTTAACGTTTCTAATAAGAAACTTTCCCGGTTTTCTCTAAAATAATTTATTCTAATTACTTTGGGCCCTTTTTTGAATTAGGAAACACATGAGTTTTAACTATTTACTCGAGTTTTTATAGGTACCTACAGCGATATAAAACCGGAATTTCACGATAAAATTATCTTATCAACCCGTAATCAACCGTAGTTATGTTACCTCCGGATTAACGACCCCTTGAAACGATAGATATTGATGAAGTAAATAGGGTATATATACTGAATTTAGTAGCCGTTTTCCAGCTTTTTTCACATCTAGACCTTCGATGTTTTTCAAATATGTTATGAATCGGCCGAATATAATAATTGGGGTTTTATTTAACCTCAAAACAGGCTTATAATATTACTCTTTAGGTTATCAATTAGTGTCACCAATGTTATTTGATAGTTATTAAATATAAATTTTGATTCAATTAACGATAAACTGAAAATATTCAAAAATACTATGTTATTAGTCATTTTTGAAACCTGACCTAGTATTTCTTTTCCTCTTTTTATCAATTTGCCTAATTTGGTTTCGATAATGCTTATATCATTATCGATACGTTTCAAAATATCGATTTATTACTTAGTAGCCTATTACTTAATTTTCTATCTATTCGTTAGCCGCGTCACCTACACTTCATTTCAACGTATTTACTTACCTAAAAACTACGCTTTTCATTTAACATCTATATAGACTGTAGGTCATCGGAACGGATAAACGTAGTAGGTATTACTTTTGCCCTGTCACGCTTATCAACTTTTCCTTACGTTACCTCACGAATTTTTATTAACTTTTTTAGCGGTTATGATCATTATTTTCACGTTCTTTTAACGTTCGTCAACATTAGGGAAGCGGCTAATAAATGAATATTTTACTTCCGTCTTCAATATCGAGATCTCAATTAGGTTATAATATCTTTTTTTCACAGCATTATCTATATCGCGCTTTCAATTGAGGAGATTATATATATAATCAAAATTACGATCCATCCAGTTGACGAAATGAAGGAAATAACGAATACTGGTATTCAATCTCTAATTAATAGTTGTCTAGCGATAACAAAGGTTCAACGTACTTCCGGTTTCCACAAAAAGCAGTTTGAAATCGTTCGTTATTTCTTAAATATATTTTTAATATATCTGTTTACGTGTCTCATTCAAGTACATATCAATAATACAAAGGGTGAATCACTATACGTTTATTTGTAACGATCCGGGAATTTGAAAATTTAATATACTCAAGTTTCTAATCTTCTCATTGACGACAGAAACCAGTTACAAATTTATATTAAAATTTGTATACAAAAAAAACGAAAATCCTTTTTTCTAATTGAACGAACATAACGTAAAAGCACTGATTATTGGTATATTAGTGTACTATTCATATGACGCGGAGTTTGTACAAGGGAAGTTTTGTATATATGAAAGGTAAACTTATGGAATTATGTCTAAAATGGGCGTTAGCGGCACCTTTCATACGATGCTTAGTCGTTTGATGGCTTGAAACATTATACACGATACTACGACATTTTAAGACGCTCCAAAGCGGTTATTTCGTTACCTCTTAGTTCGCTAGCACCTTTCATCGCCTTCTTTACCACTCTAT